>JAULCE010012234.1:0-22760 GCA_032359355.1 Macoma nasuta | reverse complement strand
ATGATCGTAGACACCTTAGAACAATGACGGATGATGACAACGAGGAGAGGTTTACAAACTGGAATGAAACACTTCTGAGAGATTGTGTTGTTGAAGCTCTTATATTTCTCTTACAAAGTTTCCGACATTTTAAGCTGACACCACTGTATCAGCAATGTCACCTATGGCCTTTGCCAGAAGAATCAGATGAACTTTATGACAAAGTGAGGATGTATTTTTACAAATTTGTCATTCAGAAAGTGAATTGTCGAGTTTTATTGGCCTCAGATAAATGGCTGAATATTTCTGAATGTACATTATTAGATCCAAATCTCCGCAAAAATGATCTGTTGGGTAAATATATTACTGAATTGATTATAAATTCGCATGCAAAGAACGCATTTATCGATCTACCGTACCAGTATTACGATCAGCTGCTTGTAGCTGGAAGAGAACTTATACAAGCCCACACCGTCGATGCAAAGACATGTGTTTTACAGTTTCTTATTCCAAAGCTCGATGTGCTGCCTAGTATGTTTTCGATTAATGTGAGAGACCAACTCATCAAATTTGCAATACTGCTCCATGACGATGAAGTCGATGAAAAATTGAAGAAGATTGCATGTATACCCACTCAGCCAAATGGTACTCTTCAGTTTATTGAAAAAATCGTTGATGATAAGTCCAAGATATCCAACATGTTTGACATTTGTGACGGACGCTTTTCCACTGAAAACTTTATTGATGAAAACATACGTCATGAACTTACTTCTCTAGGAATGTTACACGATAAACTTACTGATGAAGATGTTCTAGAGAGAGTATGCTCTGTATCTACTATGCACTGTTTACATTGTGCTATAGAGAGGTGCAACATTTTGCTACTCTATATAGAGGAAAACTATGAACATTACACACTTATCCTTCCTAGGCTTCAAAGGAGTACCTTTTTGCCGTTGACATGTAAACCAAATGCATGGTTTGATGAAAATTCAGATGAAACCTTTGGGTGCCTCTCTTGCGAAAAACATGCAGACCAGCAGCAAAAAAATATTCAAATACATGTTTTTGATATGAGGAATACTGCTGGAGATCGTACAGAACACATTCATGAAGTGAAACTAGTTTCGCCTGCAGAGGTTAAAGCATACAAGCATAAAAACATCATAGCATCTGTCTCGCCGATAATATGCTGTGAGAATATTCCAAAACTTGCCGATTATTTTGGTTGGCAGAGTGATCCCAAACAACTGTCAGTGCTTGAACACTTAGTGAACATAGTTCAGGTGTACAAGCCAAAGTTTAAACCTGTTCTTCTTCCAATGGTGATCAATGTATATCAGTTCCTTTCAAAAATCGATGATTTGACAGCTCTCCAGCGCAGCATAAAGGAGTCGTTCGCAGCATTAAACAACAATTATATATGGACTGGTGATGCATTTGCGTCTCCAAAACATGTTTATGTTGAGGTTACAGAGGGTGACATTGATTTAAAGCCTTACCTGAAGCCGTTACCATCAGAAATATTTGATCTGAAAGGTTTCTTTTTACAACTTGGCTGTGCAAGTCATGTAGATAAAAACGCGCTTTTGTGGATGTTAGAACAATTAAAGGCAGCAAGTGAGCTAGTTCAGGAAAATACAAATTCTACTTCCATAAGAATGCTTGCTGTAACAGTTTTAAATAAACTGGTTAATGAACACTCTGAAGTTCTGACTAGTCCCGATTCTAAACTGTATATTCCTGTTGGAACAGATGATAATGCCGCGTTTGGGTTGTCAGACAAATGTGTATATTGTAGCACTGAACTGACAGTTGATCAAGAACTTCTTGATGAAGATGAACAGGATATTTTATTCGTTCACAGTGACGTACCTTTAGCACTTTGTAAGGCATTAGGGGTTCCTTC
Source organism: Macoma nasuta (assembly GCA_032359355.1). NCBI lineage: Eukaryota > Metazoa > Mollusca > Bivalvia > Cardiida > Tellinidae > Macoma > Macoma nasuta. The sequence continues at coordinate 20,872 of JAULCE010012234.1, read as the reverse complement.
GCTGACACAAAAACTCTTTGCTGATTCAGATGCCATGGAAGAATGGGGTCAAGAAGAACCGCTGACTCGTAGGTTAAAGTCAATACTTGACGAAGGATATGTTGATGGTTTTTCAGTACCAAAAGAGTTGTGTCAGAATGCTGATGATGCCGGAGCTTCAAAAATGTGGATATTATATGATGAAAGAGAAAATTTGGATGCAAGGAAGAATCTACTCAATGCTGATATGTCAGAATGGCAAGGTCCTGCGCTCTGGGTTTATAATGATGCAGAATTTACCGAGGAGGATTTTCAAAACATTAATAAATTAAATGGAGCCACGAAAGAGTCAGATCCATGTAAAATTGGAAAATTCGGACTTGGATTTTGTTCTGTGTATAACCTTACTGATGTTCCAAGTTTGATTTCAGGAGAAAATATAATCATATTTGATCCTCACATGAAGTATCTTGGGAAAGCTCTCCCTGGTAAAAGTCCTGGAATGAGAATCAATGTTTCAAAAATCAAACTTGGTACATTTGCTAAAAAGGTTTTCAATCAATTCAAACCAGCCAAAAATGTCTTTGGCTGTAATCTTGTTTCTGAAGAGAAACAATATTTTACAGGAACTCTCTTTAGACTGCCTCTTCGGAAAAAGCCAAGTGATATCAGTGATACTGTTTATTCGAAAGAGGAGATGACCAAACTGATAGATATAACAACCGAATGTGCAGCGAATCTGCTTTTGTTCAATACGAATGTTAAAGAAATTAAACTATTCCATATTGCTCCCAATGAGACAGATCCTCAAAATGCAAAACTTCTTTTTGAATCTTGTAAATCTGTAACACGCCTTTATCCATCCGATGCATATTGGAATACATCTGCCCTCAAAGAAGCATCTCAAAGAAAAAGAAAACAAGAATTGCATAATAATCAACTTCAAGTTGTCGATGAAGTCCATGTTAGCAATACTTTATATAGCAATCAATCATCTACTTCAGTTTCAGAAACAGATTGGCTTGTTTCGTGGGCTACAGGAATCAAATCTAAAACACTAGACTTAGTCTATGAACAAGAAGGAGCTGTTCCTATCGGGTCAGTTGCTTTGCCTTTTAAATTTAGCAACAACGCATACTGTCCAGTACAGTTTATTGATCTGCCTAGAGGGTTTTACAATAAAGGTCACTTCTATTTATTTTTACCACTGCCAATTGACCACCATCTGCCTTTCCACATCAATGGGCAATTTACAGTCTCAAACAATCGGAGAAGCTTCCGAACAATAACAGAAGAAGACACTAATGTTAAGTTTGCCGAATGGAATAAATGTCTACTTGGAGATTCAATAGTTGAAGCTGTATTGTTACTTTTTAATGTTCTCAGTACATTAAATACAACAGATTTCAGAGTTTTTGACATATGGCCTCTCAATCCACCCACAGCTGATTCATTTTGTGATACACTGGTAGATAATTTCTATCAGAAGTTGGTTGAAGTAAACTGTCCTAAAACTTTAAAAGTATCAGGTAGATGGTTTGATATTTTTGAATGTAAGTTTCTTGAACCAACGCTGAAGAACAATACTATCCTGGGACAATTTGCTTCTGGATTATTTGCCAAGTACATCGAACATGATATTGCAGTTGATATTCCTCAGATATTTTATGAGCAACTATTGAAAACCAATGAAGAAATCGTGATGAGAAGAACTGTAACAACAGAACCATTTCTTGTTGACTTTTTCCTACCATATCTTGATGAAATAGATAAGGAGGAAAAACACATGAGAGACAAAATGACAAAGTTTGCAGTAAATTTCAAATCTCCTACTGTTGATGCACTGTTGCTTAAAGTAGCATGTATACCAACAAGACCACACGGTAAATTGAAACATGTTACAATAATTGTTGACGATAAGTCCCCTTTATCAGCATTGTTCGACGAAGATGAGGAATATTTCATATCTGAGGAGTTCAGTGATGGAATATCAAAGTTGAGATTGTCCGAGTTAGGAATGCTTTCTGCTACTTTAAATGATACAGACGTAGTGGAGAGAATACAGACAATTAGAGTACTGCTTGATCAATGTGCTGATTGTGCATTATGGAGATGCTTTCAAATACTGACATATTTCGAGGTAAACATTGAGCAGCATGAAACGATCATTCAAAACTTGCAGAATGAATCATTTTTGCCTGTTTTGACATATAGAACCACAGGTGCTGATGAGAAAGTGGCCGTTAACTGCTGTGAAAAACACAAGACAGACATGCGCCATTTTGATATAGTTGATTATGGAAAAAGTATGTTCATGGAGGATGCTTCCGTATGTTACAGCAGCAGAAGGTCAGTGTTGCCACCTGTAGCTGTACATTCATCAAATAATGCTAAATTAGTTGGTTCTGCCAGGCCCGTAATAGAATGTACAACATTCGAAAAATTGTCGTCTATATTCGGATGGCATTCTTCTCCACAGTTGGAAGTAGTAGTGGAACACTTTCACAATATTGTAAAGGCGTACACAAGTAGTATTAAATCGAAACTTCTCCCAATGATAATGGCTGTGTACAAATATCTAGAAAATCAGGAGAATACGAACGTTGTAAAAGAAGAGCTTACGCAGAAATTTGAAGATCTGCAAAACAAGTTCGTCTGGTTTGGCGATGGCTTTGCAGCTCCTACCCATATTTATGTAGAGCAACGCGAAATTGACATTGATCTGAAGCCTTTCTTGAGACCTCTTCCTCCTGAACTGTCTGAATTTAAGGATTTTTTCAAATGCCTCGGTTGCTTTGAAAGGGTAGATGTTGATGCATACTTTAATACATTAGAAGAACTCAGCACCGAATGTTCAGGTATAGAAGAACAAACTGTTCCAACGATGAGGAGAATTGCTGTAAGCATTTTAAACGAATTAAAAGACCATCACATCAACACTGTCCATTCATCATCAAAGTCTATTTATTTTCCTGTGTTTACGACTGATGGCACCTTATCAATGAAACCTGTCGACCAGTGTGTTTTTTGTGATGCTGACTGGTTAAATGACAACAGTCTTTTAGGTGAAGAAGATGAACTTATGTTTGTCCACAGTGACATATCAAATACAACTGCCGAAGCTCTAGGGGCATCTTCGCTTACAGATAAAGTGTTTTCAGAAGCAGAAGCTATGGAGGAATGGGGGCAGGAAGAACCTCTGACCAGAAGACTGAAAAACATATTAAACGAAGGCTATGTTGACGGATTCTCTGTGCCAAAGGAACTTTTCCAAAATGCTGACGATGGTGGGGCTTCCAGAATGTGGATGTTGTATGACAAAAGAGAGAATGAAGATGCACGGCAGAATCTGCTTAGCGACAGTATGGCTCAATGGCAAGGACCTGCCTTATGGGTCTACAATGATGCAGAATTTAGTGAAGAGGATTTTAAAAATATAATCAAGTTAAGTGGGGGAACAAAAGAATCTGATTCCTGCAAAATTGGAAAATTTGGTCTGGGCTTCTGTGCAGTTTACAATTTAACAGATGTTCCAAGTTTTATCTCTGGAGACAGTATTGTTGTTTTTGACCCTCATATGAAATATTTAGGAAAAGCAATGCCCGGCAAAAGCCCTGGGTTGAGAATTAATGTTTCAAAAATAAGACACAAATCTCTCCTAAATAAAATAAATGCTCAATTCCGACCGTATGAAGACGTATTTGGATGCAGACTCATCTCAGAGGAGAAGGCGTATTTCAAAGGCACTTTGTTCAGATTTCCGCTGAGATCTCAAGAAAGTGAAATCAGTGACGTGATTTACTCACAAAATACAATGGAGCAGTTCTTGCAGAAAACCTATAACGCAGCACCCAACATGTTTCTGTTCAATATGAATGTTGAGGAGCTGAAAATATTTATTCTAGAAAAAGACGAAATGCTTCCATCAAAAGCAAAGTTAGTGTATGAAGTCCAGAAGCGATATGAACAAATAATTTCAAATCCTAGTGTACTAAAGATGACATCAGTCCTGAAAGATGTAACACAGAGGAAAACGGAGCATTCGTTGAAAAGTAATCCACTCAGAGTTTTGCAGCAGGTGAATGTAAGAAGCGTTTTTCATGATAAATGTGACACTTCAGAGACGACTTGGTTGGTCTCATGGGCAACAGGAGTTGATAGTGCAACGTTGAAGATGACCTACGAGGAAAAGGGAGCTATTCCACTGGGTGCTGTCGCAGTACCTTATGAGGATGATGGGGGAAATATCAAACCAATAGGATTTGACGAACTGCCGAAAGGCTTTTACAGGACAGGTCATTTCTTTTTCTTTCTTCCATTGCCTGTTGAACATTCATTTCCTTTCCATGCTAATGCTCCTTTTGCCGTTTCATCGGATAGGCGAAAACTACGAGCCATGACTGACGACGATTTTGAAGAAAAATATGAAAAATGGAACCGTTGCCTTCTTGGAGATTCCCTGGTCCAAGCATTCATATACTTGTTACAAGAGATGCAAGGATTACAGATATCAAATGAATACAACTTCTATGATTTGTGGCCATTGTGTGAAAAAACTTTGATAAATGAACTTCCATGCCAGTTTTACAAAAAGATTTTTCAATCACCTGAACTCAGTATTTTTTACAGCTTTGGAGAATGGCTTAGTATTACAAAATGTGTTTTTCTTGACCCTGAGCTGCGTCAAAATGAGAAGGTCGGCAAGTTGGCTTTTGATGCTGTAGCAACATTTGTAGACGGTAATAGAGCTGTTGATCTACCAAAGTGCTATTATGAACAATTAAAGGAAACAAATGCAGAAACTATAATGTCCAAAACAGAATCCGTAGAAAGTTTAATTTTGTCATATTTTTTGCCAAATATAAAGGATCTAAAAGGATCTATTGATGCAGTTGGGAGAAATGCATTAACAGTATTCTCGATACTTCAGAGAAATGTTAACATAGATTCTAAACTGCAAGAATCTGAATGCATACCAACAAAATCTGTGGGAATCCTACGCCGCATAAATGAAACAATCGATAAAAATGCTTCTTTTGCGGAATTGTTCGATGATACAGATAACTGCTTCCCAATAGATGACTTCGACGAAACGGAAATTCATCGTCGTCTTATAGAACTAGGTATGATGAATCTGCAACTTCCAGATGGCATCGTATTGAATAAAGCTAAATCTATATCGGTTTTAAATGAACTATGTTTCGATTGTGCAAATGAAAGGTGTTCCTATTTGTTGAAGTATTTAAGCAAAGCCACTCTCAATTATGAAACAATACAGGCTTTGCAAGAGATTTCATTTTTGCCAGTGAAATGTAAACCAGAACAATGGCGTGCGTTTTGGGTAACACAGGATAAAGAGGAAATGAGGGATTCAGAAAGCTATTGCGAGAATCACAGTTCTAGTTCTATTCCAAGAACTCTCTGGGAAAAGCCTATTGAAATGTTTCATGACAAGTGGGTATCGTTGGTTGGATGTGTCAAAACAGTCATAGATTTTGATATATGTAAGCAAACGGATAAACATTTGTTTAAAACACTTGGCGTCAAAGATTTATTTGATGACAGGGCTGGTATAGATATAGCTACAACACAACTTCTTAAGTTAGCGACGACTGCAGCTTCTCCTAACATTGACATTGACAGTCATGATTTCATAAACAAAGTTGTGAAAGATATTTACTCGTTCTTAGAAAGGGCATGTGATAAGGATACTGAAAGGGAATACATTTCAGAAAAACTGCAACAAAGCAAAGTCGTCTGGGTGTCTGGAGTTTTTACAACAAGTGACAAAGCTGCATTAAAGGATTCAAGGGAATGCCCTCCATATTTCTATTCTGTCAAATCTGGAATACTAAGTCATTTCCCTAAACTCTGTAAAGTGCTGAATATTTATGATCACTTTGTTCCACGCCGCATAGCTATAGCTTTGACTGAATTGTCTAAAACATACGGAACAATGCCGCTATCTGATGAAGACCTTAATGTTTGCAATACGCTGTTACAAATGCTGCAATCAAGCATGAAAATAAAAAAAGTTTATGACATGGAAGACCTATTTGACGAGGGCATAAAGGCCATATATGCGCCAGATGAAGATAAAGTTTTACGAAGCACATCACTTATGTGTTTCAATGATTACGATGCAATGAAAAAAAGTGACAGAATGATATATGTTCATGCTAGTATTTCACCGGAGATTGCCAAGGCATTTGGAGTAAAGTCAAAATTGCTTCAAAATTTAGAAGATATATCAGAAGACATTGAATACTTTTATCAGGAGGAACCTCTGACAACAAGGATACGAGGTTTACTTGATGGATATCCTTGTGATTCCAGTGTATTTAAGGAGTTATTACAGAATGCTGATGACGCTGGGGCAACTGAGGTGCATATAATATTCGATACAACTACCAAGAAAACTGACAATGTATTTGATGAAAAGTTTAATTTGCTCCAGGGACCAGCGGTTGTAGTCTACAACAACAAGGCATTTACACAGGAAGATCTAACAGGTATCCAGAAGCTTGGCATCGGAAGTAAACGAGGTGATCCTTCAAAAACTGGTAGGTATGGTGTTGGTTTTAATGCAGTTTACAATCTAACTGACGTGCCATCATTTCTAACTTATGGTCCGGAGGTTGAAAATGGTGAGACAATATGTTTCTTTGATCCAAATGCAAGGTACATACCACATGTAAGACGAGATAGACCCGGTAAACGTTACAAAAATACTAGAAGTATTCGTGAACACCATAGCGATGTCATAGACGGATACCATTGTGGGGTCTTAGGAAGCGGTAAGGAAGGCACCATCTTCAGATTGCCATTACGTTCTGAAGAAATGGCAAGAAACTCTGATATTAGTAAAGATAGTGTGACACAAGAACTGGTAACAATGATGCTACATGAATTTCAGAATGAACTTAAGAGCATACTGATTTTTTTGAAGAAAGTTAAAACAGTTTCATTGTCTTCCTATGCTCAAAATAGATTAACTACAGAATACACCGTTGAAATTAATATGTCCGAAGATGATATGCGTGAACGAAATGAATTTTTTGAATATTTTCGAAAAGTATGCAATGGAATGGAAATTAAGAAACTATCTCTTCTGGACGCTTGTCAGAAAGTTGCCAGCTATTCACTTGATGTGACTGAAAATGGATCAAATATTATTTCATACAAAGTCGTGCAGGTTTTCGGATTTGGAGGAAAGCATGTTGTTCCCGATGATGTAAGACAAAATATAGAATGTGGTAACCTCGGATTATTGCCATATGGTGGTGTCGCACTGCCACTCACTTACTCGAAGAAAATTCAGATACTGCAAAAGCCATGTATAGCATTCTGTTTCTTGCCATTACCTATTGAAACTGGTCTTCCAGTTGACATACATGGATATTTTGCCCTTAGTGATGAAAAAAGGCGATCTCTTTGGTTTGACTCCTCTAAAAGTTGTTATAAAACCCAGTGGAATAATCTTGTTATAAATCATGTCATCACACGAGCATACGTATCTTTGTTAAAAACTATGAAGGCAATACTTTTTGAAAAGTATGATAAAAAAACACCAAAGCTGAAACAATTGCAGCAAGAATTAGAAGTGTTTTATGCAATGTTTCCCCAGCAAGATAAAACAAGAGATCAATATTGGACGGCCTTGACAAACAGTGTGTTTGTTTCTCTTGTCAGTGAGAATGAATGCTTTTTACCCATCATTCAGCATGGGTTGCTGGCAGAAAAAACTAAAGTTGAGAGTATTTTCTGGACATCGCTCTTCTTTCCAGATTGTCATTTTCCAGCATATGCTGACACCGAGATTAAATCTGCCTCCATTACAAGAGACGAGATTCTGAAACGACTAGGTTTAAGAATTGTTACAGTATCAAAGAATGTTAAAAAATCAATGAAAACTGCGAAAGTTGCTTTGCCTGAACTAAATGCTATAGATGTAATTGACTTCTTGTGTTCAACAAGTGGAGAAATGGTTGATAGATGTAAACTGGTCTTAAATATTCCTGTTGAGGAATCTCCTATTGAAACTCTGGAAAACTGTCAGTCGCTACTGCGATACTTTGTGGAAGAAAAACATTTATATTGCCAATTTAGGAGAATGCCATTGTTGATTTCTCAGAAAGGAAATTTGAGATCTATCGGGTGCGACAGTTTTATGTACTTGACACAATTTCCTGAATTCTTTTCAAATGAGCTAGACTCCTTTATTCACAAGAAATTGTGCTCAGCGCGTTATTTTCGGTTGAAAGATTCCGGAAATGCCCTGAAAAAGTTTACCATGGATGATTTTGTGCTGCTCTTAAACAGATCGGAATTAAAGAAACTGAATGAAGATTCTCTCTGTGACTGGAAAAAGGATTTTCCTACCGAGTTATGGATAGCAAAATTTTGGATTTTTTTCTGGCATGAATTCCCTGCGCAAAATACTGTAGAGGATTTCAGACTGATGCAAGAGATGTTCAGCAGCAAAGTTAACATAGTGGGACATGTTTCTCTTTTGCCTACTATTGAACACAAACAAGATGTATACCAAGTTGACTTGATAAAGGTTAGGGAAATTGATTTAGTAATAGATCTCAGGAGTTTCGCTAGCAACAATCTTAAGAGCGCATTCAGCAAAATTAAGTTGAAAGAACTTGATACCCAATGTTTTAGGAAATGTCAAGATATATACAGTAAATTAATTACAATGGTTCCAAACTTCAGGAGTCCACAAAAGGTACTAGTTTGTTTATTGAAAAATTTAGCCAAAGTAAAACAAGCAGTGCACACTGTGGATGAGAGTTTGGGCATACTTCAGTATTTCTTCGACCATCTTGACTCCGAATATTTGAAAGCAAATATTTCAATGGTAAAGGAGCTACCTTTGTTTGTAACTCATAGTGGGGAAAGAGTTGCATTGATATCATATAACTCTGTTGTTGTTGCACCAAAAGGAATGCCAAAGGAAGGTCTTGGATTCCTTTCCGAGTACACAGAGATCGTTCTGTTGCGGAGGTCCGCAATCTTCCACGAACGAAAAGACCTGTTATCATTTCAGACAATGTCTGTCACGGACCTTTATGCAAGATATATATTCCCAAATCAGCACAAAATGGACACCGAGTCATTTTATGTGCACGTTAATTTCATTTTCAAGCGTTTCAGCGATGACAAATTCAGCAGTACTGAAATAACATTATTATTTTCAAAACTATCGAGCATAGCTTTTATCGAAATAGCAGGACAATTCTATAAAGTTAGCAGTCTTTTTAGCTCCCATGTTGACATATTCAAGGCATTTTGCAAGGAGTCGGAGTTTCTACCACTAAAATTTAGAGATTTAAAATACCTACAGTTCTTCATTGGGTTAGGTCTTAGAACAGAAATGGACGTTGGGTTGTTTGAACGGTTTGCAGGCGAAGTAAGTCAGATTCCGAATACCGGAGAGGATCGTCAGACAAAATCAAAACTTGTCACAAAATCGTTAATTGGTATGCCAATGGACTTCTTCCAGAAGTCTGATCTATCCAGAGTTTCTGAAATTCGCTTTCTGATACCTGAACTCATACCCAGAGAGTTTCACCAAGTATGCCCCATTACTTATTCCAAAGGACTCATATGCTATTCTCAAGCAGTACAGATTCCAAATCTCAAACTTTGTTGGACAACTAGTCGAATCCTCCCAAAATATGCTCAGCCTAAATTGAATGTTAAGCAAGCCATTATTTGTAGAAAGCTCAACATCTCTGTTCATCCACAAGTAGACGACTTTATCAGACACTGTAGGAACATTGGTGAATCTATTGCTGCAAAATTGCCCACCTTTGAAAAACGTAATATTAAAGTAGTTGAACAAGTAATGACATCACTCTACACTGAATTCCAACGTTTGAAAGCTGCTGGTGAAGTGCAAAGTCAACATTTAGAACAGTTAAAGGATGTTCCAATTGTATATTTTCCAATGGAGAAGATGATACAGAAAGTCAACTGTGTTGTAATTGAATGCCACAAAACAGAAGAGATACCACCCTATTTGAACCGCTCTCCAAGCAAGTTTTCATTGTTCAATGATGTGTTCTTACTTCTTGGAGCATCAACAAATCCTTCGATTGAAAGTTATGTTATGGTTTTAAAAACCATAAAATTGGTTTGTGGGGATGAAGATATGCTCCCAGATGAATTAGGCAGAACCAAAATTGCAGTGCAGAATTTAGTTACTTATCTGTCAAAACTTCCGCCTGAGCAGACTTTCGATTGTGGTGAACTTTATTTGCCAAACAGTGATGGTAAAATGCTAAATTCAAAATTGCTGGTACTGTGCACCAATAACTATATTAGAAAGAGACTGGGTAAAAAAATGTCATTGAACTATTTCATTGGGTTTAAGAGGCTGAATATTAAGGAAGATGTTGGAATTGAAAGTTTCATAAAACTGGTGCACTCGCGACGTCCAGAAATGCTGAAGGATATAATCGGAGAAGAAATGATGTTAAAAGATATAAAATTTCAAGACAACGACACATCTCGTGAGTTGGAACGCTTTCTTCACTCAGACAATTTCGCATCGGGCCTGGTAAGATTAGCTAAGCATGCATTTAATTCCTTAGAAAAAGAATGGACGTTAGGTCAAGAAGATGTAATTGTTACAGAAATGCAAAATGTTCGAGTTCGAAATGTTATTGGCATGAAAACCATTCTGACAAAAAAGAAAGAAAATGGTAGAAAGATAAATGGAACAGAAGAGAAGAAGACTTTCCATATACAAAAGGACCAGACTGTCCTCAACATATTTATTGATACCCATTCAGATATTTGGTTTGGTGATTTCAAAAAGGAATTTGCCATACATATCAATGAATTAATTGTGTCTTGCTTTAAAGGTAGACACTTTATTTTACTTGTTGATATACTTGACGCAAAAGATCATGCTGATGCTATTCCTGATATTCTTGATAAACAAAGTATTGATCAGTATAGCTTATCACAAGAAATTCCATGTTCTGATTTTCCAAAGCCTGGTGTGTACGTTCCAGAAAAATACCACAAGTTTCTGGACAATGACTGTGGAACAATACAGGTCTTTGATTATCGTTATATTGCCTACGAGATTGAAGATCCTTTAGTAGATGACATGTCAGATGCAACACCAACATATGTTTTTGCAGAAATCAAACGCAAGCTTGAACCAGAGTGTTCAGAGCCACTCTTTCAGAAGTTTGAAGTTGACATTGGTGAAAATGATTTCATTGAAGTACCTGCATTTAAGCTGTACAAATTTATACGAAAGGATACACGACGAGCAGTTGTGTTACATGATCGTCCACAAGAATCAGGTGGAGCGACCGGAGGAATCGATAGCACAACTTCAGGGAGGAAGCAAAGTATGAAAGTCATTCGCAGAGAAATTAGACGAACTTTGGTGGAAGCCTGGAAGAAAGACACACAAGAGAAGAGATCGATCGTGAAAAGACTTTTGTTTAAATGGCATCCAGATAAAAATCCGGATGACGTGGGCTTTTGCACAAAGGTGTTTCAGTATATCCAACAATGTCTAGACAAACTTGAACTAGGGGACAATCTTTCAGACATTGACAGTGATGATGAGGAAAGCGGGAAACGATCAAGATCAAGTGGAGGGAGTGGTAGATCTGGGTTTAACGGCAGCTACTGGGACACATTCTTTGATGGTTTTGAACGCCAAAATAGAAGATATACGGAAAGAAACGAGAGAGAAAGGGCTCCTAGAGGACACAGTAGTCGACAATCTGGATTCTCGTTTGACTTCAGTGGGGTTCGGTCGGAAACATTCTCTTACAGTCGCGAAGCAAAGCGATGGCATAGGCAAGCCAACTTGGATTATGAATCTGCAGCTGAATGTTTAAAGACTCATTCTAGACCTGCATACAACTGGATCTGCTATAAATGCCACCAGGTAGGATTTCTTATGTGTCAACTCCTTTAAAACCAACATTTTAATAAGTTTCAACAGTGTAGACCTTTATAAGTCGTCATACTGTACATATGATGTCCTTTCTGGTATTATTAAGAGCAGTATAGAATACTAGATTACTAACTCTGATAGCCGGCACAAAGTGTTGGACTTGAACATATCTCATGTCGTAAACGTTGTGTGTTATCAGTTTCGGTATACACTGTTTGGAATTCCAACAGTTTTTGTAATCGTATAATGGCGTTCATATGAAGTTTAGCATGTTTTTAAATGTATATTTTCATACTTAAAATAGGAATTAAGTAATTACGCTAACATTAAATAACAAAGACTGCAAGAGTTGATATATTAATTACTTAAAATAATTGGGTTAATGTATTTCATTTAATGGGTCCTTTTTTAATACTTTCAAATAACAACACTTCGATTTCCTTTATTTTAACCCATTTCATTCGATGTATGTCCAGAGTACATTTTGCACTTATATTTGAACCAGTCGCTCGCAATGAATGCAGGACATAACGTTCAGAACTTCAGATCAGCTGCTACCCACTTGATATTGTTACTGCAAAGCTTTAGCACCAAAAACAATACAAAACACACACTAACTGCTTTTTTCGGCATTAAATGCTATTTGGTATACCATTACAGGAAGTATTCAAAAAGACTGTGGGTACAAGTATTAATCAGACTTATCAAACAAGGTTGCAGATTAGTAAGCCACTGACTCGCGGTTCTCCTTAAACTGCTTATACAGAAAGGAAGTAATGCAGAAATATCACAACAGTTTTCTGCATTGTATTCGTTCTTAGTTAGAATGCCCACCAATTCGCAAAATAACAAAGTGTCGTTCAATACTGGTTTGAATGTAGGCACAAAGAAGATGGTTGCTGTAGGATTTACACTTTTTGTTAAGTGTTCAAGCTGTAAATGAAATTCACATTTGTAGAACGAATAAAAACGAATGTCAGTCATGTTAAAAATTCAAATCCTATGAATGTTCTTCAATTTCATAAAGGAATATGTTTTATACCGTTTGTTCTCTAGGCTGTGGAAAAGAGTCTGAAAGCAGCTTGGTACGCAAAAGACGCCAATCATGCCCGATCTCTTAAGCGCAGCCATGCCTTGGTGGACATTGCTGACGGTAATATAATATATATGAACACATAATTAGTAACGTGGTTTTGACAATAAGTTTGTAGAATTAACATTCATGATATGTCAATATTAGATGTGCATAAAACAGGTTAAACTTTACAGTGTTATACAGAGTCTTATCAGGTACCATTGTATTTATCACATAAATTAGCATCGGGAGTGATATAAAGCCATGCTATACATATAATAAATAGCTAGTGGAATAACTATGCAAATGAGCTAGCTTAAAACCTTACGATAAGTACATGCAAACGCCAAAGCAGAAATCGTTACAAATAAGTAAAGCCTCTTTTTTAGCCTATAATATGATTTGTTCACATATACAATGTTATTATATATATATGTAAGTATCGTCGGTGTTTCTTCTCAAACCACATTAAAGGCATTTGGGCAATATGGCAATATCGTGGATGTGGGAAATTTTTCATTGATGTTCTTCATAAGGCACGTAACTGCCATTTTAGCAAATTATATAAACTTGCTTTAAGAAGAAATCGTCGGTATTAATCTTAAGCCATGTAAGTGTCATTTTTAAAAAAAAAAATGCATCTACGTTGCTTTGAAAGAAAACGACGATATGTTATTGCATTGCAGGACTACCAGCTAACATACGGCTATTGACCAGACAACTTGCAGAACAAACTGGGGAATCAAGAAGAATGAGGTATCCAAGCGATGATTCCATTCCAGCAGACAGCTACAGTCGCGTGGAAGCAAGTGAGTCGTGCGAGTTGGCGAAACAGATCTTGGAGTTGATTTCAACTGATCTTGGTTAAACTTTTCAGCGCATTTCAGACAACTCATAATGACATTAAAACCAATATCAGCTTCTATAAATCTCTGTGTGTAAATGTTACCCCGTTGTTTGGTTTGTCATAATGTGTGTAAATACAAGATAGATACCGGAACAACACTTTGTGATGTGACATATCGACGCGAAATGTGTTAATAGTTTATAGATACCTGCACAAAAACTGAGATTCGACATATGTTCGGCACAGAAGGTGTAAATATGTAATATATACCTACATGAAACTTACAGATCGACACTTGTGTTTATGTAAATACTGTAGTATATAAATACATCAGTAAACATTAATTAGATTCGACATCTTGTGTTAAACAGCATGACTAAATTATAAGATTCAACATGTTGTATGTAAGTAGCATAAAGATAAACTTTCAGATAACATTTAACCTTTTACTCAATAGATACGCCTTTTGGCGCATCTGAAGCAGATGACTATTGAATACAGTGTGGGAAATGAATGATCATAATGAAGAAGTGCTCCATTTTATACAGTGTTTTAAAGCCATTCATTTTTTGCGACGATTTTAATTCTTCTATATAGTTAAATATGCATCATACTCTTTTATTGTGAATGAGTCTAAAAATTGCATGTGGAGTAAAGGGTTAAAATAGGATATAACATATCATGATGACCATGTACTTCAAGCCTTGTTTCAGTCGCTATCATGTCTGTATCTTTTGGATTTAACTCTAGAACCTGTTAATTATCAGTGAAAACATTTGAAATGCAAAGGTCCTACATTTCTGTAATTTGTTGAAAGCCTGGCTCGGCTTTCACTAAAGGTGTCAAGCTGAGATCTTGCTCAAACCTCACAATGTCAGTGTAATATCAATAAAGCTAATGTCGATAACTGAAGCTGAGTTTGAGTATGATCTCAGCTAGAGATGTTTAGTAAAAACATTCGAGTCTGAGAAGGTATGGAATGTGTGAGCCTGATATTTGATTCAAACATATAGGACATTAAAATGGGAATCCTTTCATAACATAAAAAACTGAATTAATGTTTGTATAGTATGGTGAATTTGCAAAATGTATTAAAGTATTGATAAGGATGATATAGGTTTGCGTAAAAAAGTTAAATGCAGCGTTCGGTTCTTAAATAATTGTGTCTATCATGCTATGTTCGTCTTATTAACCATGGTGTATTTATGTAAATATTGTACCTTTAACTATAGAACTTAACTTGAGGTAAGGCAAACCATTGTACCGCTTTTCATTCTACTATGCAAAGGTAATTGCTTTGTATTATAGAAATAATAACTATAAGCTAGCTGTAACCAAACAAATTCTGTATCAATACATGTTATGAAGCATAAGAAACACAGTAGATACATTCCCCGGAAGCACCAGGGTGTAAAGCGTGTTTGTTTATTTAAAGGGCTTGTTTATTTAACGGGCTTGATTAATGGTTCTTCAGAAAAGTCAGGTAGTTTTCGAATAGAGGCTGGAGCTAATCGAAGAATTGTATGTGTGTTGTGTAGATAGTGTATAGGTCTATGAAGGATATTTTTATGGAGAAATAAGAGTTATTGACAGGTTCTCCTTTTAATGATTATTTGTATACACAGTGTAAAGTTAAATTTCCGTACATGTACAGTATGACTTGATTTAGTACACTCGGATCATATTTGTTTGCTGTAAATAATCCCAAATATTGTATATGTATACATTTAATGATAAGCTTGAAGTCTTGAATCTTGCAGGCCAATATTGTTTATGAGCAATATTGCAACAGTGCAGTCCCAGACCAACCGTCGCATTTTCAAGGGCTATACGACTGATCAGGGATTGCTTTGTGATAAAGGCTTCAGAAAACTAAACGTTAATATTTTCCTTTGAATTGGTTAAATTGGTCGATAGCAGGTTGGCACCTTAAGGGTTAAACATATGGACCGATTCATGAATATTGGTGTGCATACTTTGACAGGGTGTATATATAACGTGACATGTTAGCAGTGTCATATAGGCATATGTATACCTCAGTGTTTTAATGATACTTGAAGTCTAACATTATCAAACGTTGCTATAATTATCCATGTTCCACCTTCCCTTTATACGTGATGTCATGTTTTATATTAATATATTTATTAATTTTATGCCGCTGGTATTACTTTTTTCAATTTTAAGAATGTGATGAAATTAATTTCATTTAAATATTAGTTTAATAATCTAACATGTTACCACATTATGTATGCTGTGATGCCATGATTTTTACATTATCTTACATGTTACCGTATTGTGATTGAATGTGACGACATTTTTATTTTAATAGTAATTCATTCTAGTATGATTTCATAATATAACATATTTCCACATTTTGTATAATGTGATGCCATGTTATCTTACATGTTTACACAATCTCATTTAATGCAATGAAATGTTAACGATTTAATAATACAACATGTTTCCACATTTTATACGATGTGATGTCATGATTAAACTTTATCCTACATACTTCCACATTGTAATTGAATGGAATGACATGTTGACTTAAATATCAATTTCAGTTTAATGCCATTTTATTTAATGACTTGATTCAACTTTTTTTTTTTAATGTGATGGCATGTTGTATTATATGATTTATATCCAACATGTTTCCACATTATAACTAAAAGTGGTGACAAGTTTATAACATTTTTATTTTAATATTAAGTATATTCCTTTTCGATTTGTATTTAATGACATGTTTCCACATTTTCATAATGTGATGTCATGTTTTATCCTAAATTCTTCCATATTTTTAATGAATGTGATGACATGTTTATTTAAAATAATATCTGTTCTTATACGATTCAATATAAATACATGTTTCCACGTTGTATGATGTGATGTCATGTTTTTGTTATATTACATGTTTTGCGTTCTAATTGGATGTGATAACATGTTTATTTCAATATTAATTATATTCTTATTCGAATTGTATTTAATGACATGTTTCCACATTTTTATAATGTGATGTCATGTTTTATCCTAAATGCTTCCATATTCTTAATGAATGTGATGACATGTTTATTTAAAATTATTTCTGTTCTTATACGATTCAATATAATAGCATGTTTCCACGTTGTATGATGTGGTGTCATGTTTTTGTTATATTACATATTTTGCGATGTAATTGAATGTGATAACATGTTTATTTCAATATTAATTATATTCCTATTCGGTTGTATTCAATGACATGTTTCCACATTTTTATAATGTGATGTCATGTTTTATCCTGCATGCTTCCATATTCTTAATGAATGTGATGACATGTTTATTTAAAAATATTCTGTTCTAATACAATTCAATATAGTAACATGTTTCCACATTGTGTGATGTGATATCATGTTTTTTTCTCTTACATGTGTTTGTGTTCTTATTGGATGTGTTATCATGTTTATTTCAATATTAGTTATATTCCTATTCGAATAGTATTTAATGACATGTTTCCACATTTTTAGAATGTTATGTCATGTTTTATCCTGCATGCTTCCATATTCTTGATGAATGTGATGACATGTTTACTTGAAATCATTTCTGTTCTAATACGATTCAATAACGCGTTTCCACATTATATGCTGTGATGTCGTGGTTTATCATTATCCTTCACGTTTTCACATTCTTGTTCAATGTGATGCACGTGTATTGGTTTAAATATTTATTCTTACCTTACTCTTATTAATTCTTATAACGTGTTTCCATATTTGTTTAATATGATGTCATGCTTTAACCTTATCTTACATGAAACAATAAAAACCTCTTACATGTTTCCACATTCAGATTGAATATGATGATATGTTTATTCTGGTATTATTTCTGCTATTACATGATTGAATAATATGACATGCTTCCACATGTTAATGATGTGATGTCAAGTTTTGTTATTCTACATGTTACTGCATTCTTGTTTAATGTGATAACATGTTCATTTTATTTCTTAAAGGATAATTTTCGACAAAAGAGTTATCCACACTTTTGAATTATGTGGTGTCATGTTTTATTTTTATCCTTCGTGTTTCTATATTCTCATAGAATCTTTTGACTGGTTTATTTCAATGTTTTTCAGTTCTTAACCCTTTCGCCAAATTTAAAAATGTCGGTTGTAACTGGATTTGGTCAAACATTATAACGAAATAAAAACAGAAATAATTAAATAATCTTTGGCTTTTCAGAAACCATAAAATTTGGACTAAATTTTGTTGCAGACCTGTAAAGTTCCTGATCAGACGCCGCCCTCTAATGCAGCCTCTGATCTGGGACTGCACTTTTTGCAAAGTCTCAGACTCAACACCAACAGTTTTGTTTGATTTTCGCTTCATTGTTTTGTTTGTTATTAAATGTTGATCGGTGATTTAATGTGCAAAATATTCTAAATGGTATAGTTTAAGATGAAAACTGATATAGTGTGTATCAAAGATGTATTGTAATATCAGTAGTATTTATTTTCAGCTTGTTTCTTTTGTTATTGAACCAAAAGAGATATACAGTCGAAACTTGTTGTGTCAAAGTTGGCAGGGTTATTTTTATATGTTCGAATTACTCTAAGTTCGAATTATATTCGAACTTCGGGTATTTCGAACTGATAAAAAATGTTCCCCAACTTCGACACGTGCGTCAAACCAAACACCTATTTATTTCGTTCAGATTTCATTTTCGATCAAAGCATGAATTGGACTTAATGTATATACAATTCATTTGTCTACGGTTCTTCTCCGTTTATCTACACCAGCATGTTACACAGGACATATACAGTATATTTTTTGTGTATTTTACATAATTATTTCATTTTATTACTGCATACTGTGAACTGTTATATCTAGATGTGTGCACTGTTTCATAACGCTGCTTAGGGAGAAAAACGGCCGAGATAAACAATATAAAGAAACATGTTTAGGTTTTTTATAATCCTTATGCTTAACATCATGCACATTGGATCCAGAGCAGAGGCTGAGTAACCCAGCGTCTTAATTTTATCGAATAAGATTGTCACTTAAGGTAATAGCAATGATTTAAGCTAGTAGAACACATTTTGATTATGAAGAACACCAGTATTTAGGCAGACAGCAATATGTATCGCAAGGCATGCGTAAATCGAAGACCAATTTCTGAGCCGATCATTTCAATGATAATGTCTTGATAGTTTGTGTGATATGATAGCAGACTATATGATGTTTTGTTTTAAGCCTGTCGTAAACTCATTTGAAGGATTTTTAACAGTAGTAAAGGATGGCATACTATTTATAAATACTTACCTGTATGTTCGTGTATATATAACACATATAATTGAATTTGATTTGTTTCTCATAAACATAATCCAATGAAGACGTGTAGGTGTATCATATGTTATGCATGAATAAAGAGTGACTGTAAATACATTAAATCGTTTTTTTTCTGGTTTGAATTTGTTTTTGGTATTAACCCTTTTACTTCCAATGGTCACGGCATTGGGAATGATTAACACATTATGATAACGTATGACCTTGATATGATATTGTGTGAACACTATATAATAGAGTGTGGACATAACGTAATAATGTGAGCACACAGAATAATTTAAAATTGACATGTTATAATAAAGATTACACATCGCATTATAAACTGTGTACGTGATCTAATAAAGATGTATTTAAATAATATAATAAAAACTGTCAGAATATAAGTACAAAACCACAGCATATAACGATAAACAGACATTAAATAACTATGCCTGCACAACATGGAACGCATTTTGAACATAGAGTAATAAAACCAACAAGTGTTTCACGACTACAGAAGACAGGGTGGGCGTTCCATAGTAAACAGTGTACACGCCTAGACGATCCGCAACATCTCAGACGTGGCATCTGATCAGGGATTTTGTCTAGTTAAAATATCTAGATCTACACAGTTATTCGGCAATTTTATTGATGGAGCAACGTCAACAGAGGTTTGGACTACATTTTCAATGACATCGGCGTTAGATAAATTTATTCCTTATCCCGCTATTCACGACTATAGTCATGATGATGTTGTGCAAACAGCTTATATCTAAATCTGTCGCCGAGTTACTCGGCGTATGTCCAGAATCATAGATGTTTGACACACAGACAGAATTGTTGCCAAATTTAGAGTAAATTGGATTTTTTTTTTAAAAATGATGCAGACGACAACTTAAGCAGACGATTATTTTAGTAAGGGTTAATATGCATTGTAGCCAAACCTCGATTATTCGAAGTTGCGAGGACTATTTTTACAAGTCCGAATCACCCGAAGTGCGAATATTCGCACTTCGGGGGATTCGGACTTGTGTAAAAAGCCCCGACAACTATGATATGAGCACAGAAAGCAATAAAAAAGTAAATTTGGTTCAGCTAATACATTCGAATAATCGGGAATTCGAGTAATCCGAGTTCGCATAATCGAGGTTCGACTGTATTTGAACTTGAACATGAAGGAGGCGGGAGTTTGAGATGACATCGATACCGACAGCGGAGAAAAGAATACACCATACCCCTAGCATTATGCTTTATGTACATCCGTTTATAAAAGCGATGAAAATAAAACTATTCAGGCGCACATTGACGCAAATTCAATAAATCAATACTCAATTTATCGATTTTAAGTCGACCTGTATGCTTCTTTCTTCTAAAACAGTTTCGATCCAGATTAGACACCGAGACGTTCGGTGTCTCATCCTAATGCAATCGTGTTTACACTTGTTACATTTTCGAAAATATATTACAAAAATATTCATTTTCGGAAAAACCCACAGACGAGTCTGCCAGTTCTCCAGTTAAGGTGCGTATTTCAAATCGATGGCTTGGTGCAAAACTACTGTAACTCCTTTAGGAGTTACAATAGTTTTGCACCAGGCCATCGAAATGCTAAAATTATGGTGTCTTCCAAACCATAAAGTGTGACCATTCGTTAGAATCGTCCTGCAAAAATGATTCAAACAAATGATGATTCCGTACGGTTTAATGAAGAAATTAGGTCAAATATGCATTATTTACGC
>JAULCE010012123.1:0-14217 GCA_032359355.1 Macoma nasuta | reverse complement strand
TGAATCGACTCCTAAAAAAGAGAAACTTCTGAATCTGCAGATGTCTCCCAACTTTTATGTAAGGAATAAAGCGGTTATACCGTATACGTCGGTATGCAAGTAAGTGCTAAGAAAAATAGATCTGATACTCACAGCTTATGTTACGAAGCGCACATAAGTTAATCATTTTACAAAAGATAAGTATATTCTATCATAAGAGACAATTAATTACACAAAGTCATCGTTTTGATTTGTGTATTTCTATTACTGTGAACAGTATCATACATAAAGCAGCAGGCACTATTACTTATGTTTTTCAATGACAGTTGTTTAATAAAAATATCAGTAGACGCAGCCCGCAAGTATATGAAGTTCTGATTTGCAAGATATTTTATGAGTTTACATCTTTATATTTTCAGCACTACAAGCGAAGGTTCGTCGAAAGATAGTCTCACTCAGCCATATACCTATCTTATGGCGTTGAAGTTAATCGCGACTGAATAGCACAGCATTGCTGTTTCGAAAGTTGTTTGCGGTATTATAAGTCATGGGTGAGTGTTTGTATTTGCTACTGCGTGTAACTTTTGTTTGCTTTATTTGAAGTACATAAAAATTTAACTATATTTATCCACAAGAAGATTTAGTATGAAACAAGCAAAAGCAGTGACTGATAAAAATAAATTAAACATTGCTGGAAACATTAACAATCTAAGTGTCAACAAATTTGAGCTGGATCACAGGTACGTAAGGCCAGAGCCGCAACGAGTTGGGTAGGAACATTCCGAGTCCTAAAACCTAGTATCTCAAATTACTCTCCGAAAACCGCATAATATTATAATTGAATTTATAAATGACGTCGTCAGCGTGTTATAACAGAGTGATATAATTTTCGGTATATAACTAGTGATATAACAATAAACGTGACGTTATTATGAAAAGCGTTAAAATGACCGCACTTTATAGTGTATAATAAATTTAACGCTTAAAATCGCCGTATTGGAATTTATCATATAAATAGAATATAACATTCGTGGTCATTCAATATTGAATCTATTAAAGCTCGTTTTATTATAAATTTGTAGGAAACTCGTTCAATAAAGTCGATATTGAATGACCACTCATGCAATACTCTCTTGTTACACTGTATCTACAATTTAACCACTGATATTTCGGGTTACGATTACTCCCCTTTATATCTCTGTACGAGTTTTTCCGCTTACAAAATCAAATAGTAGCAGCATGCATATTCGCGTTATAATTTTTAAACTATGCGTTGCCGAGTGGTCTCAATTAAAAGCCGTTTTAGACATGACAAAAGTATATTTCGATGCGAGCTGTGGAACGACGTTTATGAATCACAGTTAACAACCCTTACAATATCTCAGCATACGTGTATACGCTTTATGAAAGGTATCATAAGACCAAAAGTGATGTAGAGTTGAGTATGATAGGATACAAGTGTGTTGTCAGTGAAATTGACTATAGAAAGTTAACGTTTATGGGGCAGCTGAGCAGATTAGTAAGATTTTTAGCTAACCAGATTTTGCTTCATTGTTGACGGTAAATAAAGAATCAATCAATCAATCAATCATATCCCAACTAAATGACCCAACACTTCCTATTAAAAAGACTCGTTTTAAAAACCGCATACTATATAATTTACACTATATCAACATTATGACCACTGATACTTAGTGTTATTGTAACGTTTTCGAGCGGTCAAGGCAATAAGTATATCTATGTTATATATCAATACAGTTTGAGAGTAGTGACTCGGGGTTTGGTTTTGGGTCTGGGACTCGGGATATGCCTTCAAGTCAATGCCTAGGGTATGTCTTAGGTTCTATGCTTCGTGATTATGACCTAGTCTCAAACAGTCAACAGTATACGGTTTGGGGTCAGATACTCTGTGTATAGCTTGGGTCAGGTCGATTCAGGGTATGACTCGGGGCTTTTGCTTCGGGTGAATGACTAGGGGTATGTACTTGGAGTCTAAGACTCGGAGTATGGTTTGGGATCTATGACTCAGGGTATGACTCAATGTAAGTGTTTGGGGTCAATGACTCAGGGTATATGCTTGGGGTCAATGACTCGGGGTATATGCTTTGGGTCAACGACTCGGGGTATATGCTTGAGGTCTATGACTCAGGGTATAGCTTCGGGTCAATGATTCAAGATAAGTGTTTGGGGTCAATGACTCGGGGTATATGCTTGGAGTCAATGACTCGGGGTAGATGCTTAAGGTCTATGACTCAATGTATGTGTTTGGGGTTACCTCAAGCTACTTGAAACTTAAGATGTTTAACATTGAACAATAAGAATACATATTTCCTCGGGCTATCTTGCCAATGATTAGAAAATAAAATAAATCACGGTAATAAGTTATCGGCATATGTGCCTAGATCATTGATTGAACAATGATAGGGTTCAGTGAACAATGTCAACAGAAAAACAAGGTTTTTGTTAAATGTGCTGAAGCACCAACCTCAATGTGCTTCGAGGTCTGGAGTCAAACTTTAGACTATGTGTCTCCAGAACACACCAAGGTTGAGATATCAGCGACCCGCGCTGCATTTAGCTTTAACTTGTAAAAATCCCTGTCGAGAGTGCGAACACTAGAGACAACCCGGGCATTGCACTATGAAGCTCAATTTGTCCCAAAGTCCCTGTATTTCCAACCTTATTTGGCAATCTGCACGTTGCTTAAAGACGATCGCTACAGTTTCACCATTTTTAGGAAGTAGATAGAATTTTATTAAAGTTTGTGTCTAGATAGTATATGGCATACGCTATAAGAATATGAAATAAACAAGAAGGGTCACCATCCTTAAAAAAATATGAGCCTTTCTTTAATGTACCTCATTTTTCGACAGGCGCGGCCAATGTTTCATAGACGTAATGTTCAACGTGATATATTTTATTTTTCATTTCCCAATTTAAGTTTGTTTACACATCATTTGTTTCGCATCACCTCATATCTCATTAACAAAAATCAACAGATGGTCAAAAGTGCAGCTATTATAAACAACACAAGATTAAATACAGAAAATACATATTTCATAAGAAAGTAAGAACACAATTACCATGGGTACTTTTCAAAGTTTTTTTTTACATGCTCCAACAGATAGAATTTTTCGATTTTTTTTATACAAAAACTTTAAGCCTTTATATATCAATGCCAGGTCTGAAAAATAGGAGTCACCGTTTTTGTTTTTTAAGAAAATAGGTTTTTCAGTTGCTATATGAACCTGAAATGTTGCTCCAAACTAGTAAATAGTCGTAACACATACAGTAAGGCTTGACAGACAGATTTAAACGTCATAAATATAATATAAACTGTCATCATTGTTATATAGTTAAAGCAACACTCTTAGCAAACCATATTGTAAAAGAAAACCTCTCACCCATTCCGTGATCCTAACTTACGACCCTACGACGGACGCGCCAGGCAGTGATTACACTTGGCTTACGGATTTACGGATATTTACTTTATGGTAATAAAATCAATTGTCGCGTTCGTCTTTAACGAGATCTTCACGCTACGAGAGCTAAAACCGATCTGACTAAAACATGAAATGTATTCAGCTTTTATACACAACAGAGGTGTTCCGCATGAACGTCTCAAACAGCAAACGCTTGTTATTCTGCTACATGACAATGATAACTTATAAAACGTCAAATAAATGCTCTAAATACTAATAATTGCAAAATATCAATGTGAATCAACATGACGGAGGAATTATTTGTTCCAAAATGATTCCTATCCTAAGTTAAGCATACCTTTTTTTTAATTTCTGATCACAGACTCGTATGAGACAAGCAGTTTCCGGGTCTATTGCAAATGAATTGAAATGAAAATATTAAACAAGGGAAGTAACTCAGCGAAACTCACTTTTCAGATAGAACATCTATATCTGGTCGCTACATTATGATTACTCCACATATTCGCGTTATAATTTTTAAATTATGTGTTTCCGAATCAAGCACCATTTTAGCACATGTGGAATTACATAGAAAAACACGCATATGTGAATATAACAAAGTATGAAAACCGTCATTTATTACGTGAACGAAATTTGGAGGATCCGTATACAAAAGTAAAGCGGGACCGAGGTCGGCTGAACCCCAATTTACCCTAACCACGTTTTAAAACTGAGCTTGAGCCGGGAACCACCAACTTCCGTTCACGTAAAAATAGCGAGTGTCATACCTTGTCATTTTATTTTCGTACCCGGATCGTTTCAGCCCTGGCCGTATGTACATATGAGCTGGATCGGAAAGTTAGGGATTTGTTTCAAACACGTAGCAATTTTTCTTTGGACTATTTCTTATGCTTTCTTGTTTTATTTTTCTAAATGTTATTTAGTGTTACTCTAGTTTGGCGTTTTGCAGTACACAATCAGTGCACAGAAAAAATAAAAATGTCATTTGTTCAAACTCCCTGTCGAGCTGAAATAACAACGTGGTGTCTGTACGCTATGATGTGTAACATCTTTACTGTCGTTGACCGCTAATTTCGGCGGTGCTTTATCCAAAACCAGTCCATTGTCGATAGCAAATGGGCCAGGCAAGTTGGATAATTGTTTTAACAGAAACTTGATGGTAAATGATGGACACTATTTTGTAATAACCATTGTGTTAAACACAATTTTGTTTATGAAATTGGATTAATAGTCGAAACTAATTCGACTCCAGTGAAATTTGAGTTACTTTCTGTTTTGGCACTTTCCTACGGAGTCCAACATCCCTACTCCTTTTTTCTATGCGCATATTTTCCCTTCTTTGTCCAACCAGTTGCGCACAGAATTTGTGCGGAACCGATTTTCTGGTTTAATACGCTATTACTTGTAAAGATATTGGCACAATTTAAAACTAGAGTACAAAATACACATACCTTGTATATTCAAAAGTTCAAAAATCTGAAAAAGTACGTTTAAACCCGAGTTTGTGTTTTGGATTTCCTAGCGCTATCGATTTTGTGTAAAGGCTGAGCTGTGACGTCACGAAACCGACAATTTTATATGTACTGTTATGGACTGGGACCGAGGTGATTACTGGTAGAGGTGAAATGAACAGAACAGAACTATGAAAACAGGACAAACTGTAAATGTACATTGCAAGAATGAATACGATTCTTTAAAGTCTGATGCCTAGATGATCTATAAGGATTGTTGCGTATTAATGTTGCTTTCGCGTGCAAAGTTACAGGTTGAACATGATTGTGCTCTAGGGTTGCGGACCACGTTTTACTAATCAGATATATTCGGATTGCCAAATTGGTCGAAATTACATTTAACCATATCTTATTCACATAAATGACAGGAAAATGGAAAATCTTAAAGGTTTATTGCGTAATTTATAGAGACTGTTTGGAATGCCTGATCGTTTCCATCGTCTGGTTTCAATCGAGAAGTAGTTAGTTTATCGGCAATGTTTTCGTGAAGTGTAATGATTTCCGGAGTTCTCGAATTAAATATTTTTTTAGTGAAATTTAGACAGAATTTGTGAGTGTTGCTATAAACACTTTAAATTACATGTACTATGTTTTCGCAGCAATGCTCATTGGCCTAGTTAATAGCCCAATCTCCAAGTTTCTCTCTTACTCGCATTAGCATCCTGATTTAGTGTGGGTTTATACTGGGGACAGGAACCTTAACTGTAGCATAGATCAAGCCTGCTCAGTTCCGCCGTCATATTTTTAAACCGACACCTGATTAGGAAGAACACTATTTGCAAATGGTACACACAAAATATAGCTGTGTTTTAGAGTGCTTAATGCTGTAAATCTCGCTTCGATATAATATTTGAAATGCAGCACCTCACGGTGGCGTTATGTTTCCTAACTGAATACAGGACCATTTGCATTATAATAGCAATTGCTTCAAGATAAGACAGTGACTTGACATATGGTCCAAATCCAAGTTTATTGGCAAATAAAAAGTATTTTAAATAGTTTTAAAGTGCAGCAAACAAGGTTTGAATTTCCAATGTTTTCGATATATACGTGATTTAACCGATTGAAAGTTCGGCGATATAACGATTTAATTATTTAAATCAGCATTTGGATAAATACTTTTTGCGTTTAATTCCAAACGCTGTCTTCGGTATTTCATTATAAAACACTAGTTTATGAATTAGAACTACGGCTTAATGGGTGTAATTGAATAGAAGTACACAGTAGCCGATTGCCCTAAAATAACAGAACAGAACAGGACAGAACTGGTCTGTTCTGTTCGTAAAATTATGGTTGCACGCGCATAATGTACACAAGTAAACATATTCGGGCGAGTTACATCGACATTGCATTATGGCATTAACACGTAAAAAGATAAAAACAAAACACAAAGAACACCAGAATACAGTTTAGACGCCAATTTACTCAGTGTAGAGGTATTTTAAAAATAGCAGACGCTTACTGAGACAAAGGACTTTGATTTTTAACGGCAAGGAAAGTCACAACGATGAAGGTAAATTGCTTCCTTCTTTTTATATTTCGTTCCTGTTTCTTCATTTCCGTTACAGTCAAACCTCGATGGGTCGAGCACGGTTTGCTCGAACCCCCGTTGAGCTCGAACTGAAATAAAGGTCTCAGAGAGACAAAATTGATTTCCAAATAGCAAGCAGTATGGCTCCAGATCAGACGCCGAGTTATCATATGCTTTAGGTCTTGAAACATCGTTTAGCTCGAACATTGGTTAAGTCGAACAAATTTCGAGAGTCCCAATGAGCTCGAGCTAACGAGGTTCGACTGTATTAACTCTTAAAGTGAAGGTAGGAAAACAGGAGAAATGACGGTGACAATATTATGTCAAAATTATACCCTTTCAATCTTTCTCCGAAACAAGCAGGGTGACCATAAATGGCTCCTGCAAAATCCAGATATCTAAGTGCCAATTCACCTTTCGCATTCTACGGAAGAACCTGTGATGACATTTGCAAACAGTTTGGATCCCGATTAAACGACGAGCAACTCTGGCTCTCATCGGGATCCAAACTTTTTGACACTCTTATACTATGGTTTTAGAGAACACTTAAAAACTCATATGTTTCGCCGATATCCAAGAAAATGGCAGGCAATGATAATAAATGTTAAAAACAATTCATTGTTTAATATACATTTATACAGTTTTACAGCAGGTCGTGGCTACATAGCACATTATACAAAACTAACATACAGAAATAAAATCACTTGTCAAACAACTGGTCCAACAGATTTAATAGGCAAACAGTGTAGACCCTGATTAGACAGGAGCATTCTAATATTGGTCTACACTATTTGGAAAATAGCGTGCGTATATGTCGTATTTTTGGAGTTGGAAAACTAAAGGATATTAGCATTTGAAATACACATTATCTGGAGCTCCATACTTGCCTTATCATTTCCGAATGATTGAAAGGCTAAATTTAACTGGATTGACCAACAAATATAACCATTTCATGTATCTAATCAAAATAAAAACAGCCAGAACAACACAACAATAATCCCATAGAGCCAATCAAATTTTGCAAACACAAAATAATAGTCTCTTGCGAACAATCAAATTTTGAAGAAAAAACCAACACATAAGAGAAACAACACACATTTTTTATAATGATGTAAATTAATACAATTATATAGTAGCAAATGATAAAGACGCTTTCAATATCGACGAACCGTGTACGACTATGACATACTTGCCACTACCTTTGTGATTTGACCGCACGCGGACCACCTGCAAATCATAATAACGTGGTGCATCTTTCTGTGAAGCTGACGGCACAAGGTAACATGTCGCTAATGATTCCAAGTGAATAATGCTTCTGTCGTGACGGTTTCAAAAGATTAAAGACATTATAAGAAAGTTATATCTAGATGAATATAAATAATTTACAAAAAATAGACCTAAAAACAGCAGTTCATTCAGATCAGGTTATACACTGTTAGAAGCTCATCTGTATTATTTGCACTTGTCAAATAATCAAACCACGTGTCTTTTAGCAACATGTACATTATAATCTTACGACATTTTAGCTTAACCATTCATTTTCTCCCACAGGGTAATTTAACTTTTAGATGTGGATCTTGTAAGGTGTAGTTGACATAGCTTGCATGATCTATTTTCTACTTTTGTTTATCTGTTCGTAGAGATGGAAAGAGACAGAGAGAGTTTGTATACATGGGCTATGGAGATGTACGCCGTAACACTGTTGTATACTGTGTCATCTGCTAGAAAAGCTGACTATCGTTATTGTCTACACATAATATTTAGGGTCCAGATCCTTGTTGAGGTCAGAGTGAAAGCATTGGCATATACATTCCCCGATTTAAAGAATCACATATACAGAGTCACCACAAATGTGTAGGAAAAATGAGGAGTGCTTGTTCAATCTTGTTTTGACTGACACGCTTCGACGGTCTTCAGTATTCTACCCGTCCGACCTAAAACTACATCGTCTGCTATTTGACGTTAAACACAGATTAACACAGTTGTAAAATTGATGATTTGAGATATATCGGACACAGATGTGTACTTAAAGTTTTTTATTGCACAACACGTAGACATGGCTCAGCATGTTTGCTAGACAGACTCGAATCGGTTGGATCCATGATATAAACGATGAAAGAGCTCCTTGATCCGGGTATATACTGTTGTCTATTCATAATTTGTATCAAACAGAGAAACCCCCACAACAGACGATCTTGTAGCATGTTTTCTAGAGCTAAACCGTTATTCTGCTATATTAGATACACAAACGATATACGTCAATATCTTTGCATAGTCGTACATTGTCACAGAGAAGTCCCAGAACAGACGACTATGTGGCATCTGGTCTGGAGCTTAACTGTCTAGTCTTTCAGCTAAAGAATATACCAAAATAATCTGTTATAGAATATACGCAAATTGTATACGTCAACACTTCTGTAAAGTCATACGTGATCAGTGTGACAAACAGAGAAGCCCAAGAACAGACGCTTTAAAAGAATCTGGTTTGGGGATTAACCATTGGTATAAACATTCTGCTATAGAATATACCAAAATAATATACGTCAATACTTCTGTACAGTCATGCGTGTACATTATGACAAACAGAGATGTCCCAGAACTGACGCCCTGTAGCATCTGGTCTGGAGCCTAACTGGCTGGTGGCTGATGGAAAGAATGACTGGAACTTAATGCCACCCTATAACGTGATGATAAATGAGTTCGTTGATAAATGAGTTCGTTGGTCTACTTTTAAACCAGAAAGGGGGATAGTTTGGCTGATGCTGATGGAAATGGGGGAACTGGTCAGTATACTACACTACTGTCATTTATAGCGGGACCAATACTTGAACCAATCAAAACGATGAATATTTTTTGTTAGTCGCCCTGTCATAGCACACTTGATGCATAACAATTGACGACAAGTGCAACGCTTGAACAATTGTCTATCTATGAAGTACGGAAACCAATTAAATTGACGGTTTTATCGGCTCCCTCATGTTCGTTGCCGGTTCGTTTTGCTGTTAATTCCTAGGTAAATACCGGTATAAAACTATCAAAACACACATGATGCGCTTAATAAAGTGCTTTTTTTAGCATTGAGCTTTGAACCGTTTCGTTTTCAATATCCCCTGAAATCTGTTAAATCAATTATTTTAGCCTCCTATTCAGTTCCGGTTCCAGTTTTATTAGTTTCTGTACTGCACAGAACTACTTTCATGCAATAGCTAAACAATCTTTACACAGTCAAAGCCGGATAACCAGTTCTCCCATGATGTAATTTGCGGTTCCTTTTTAATAATTGTTTGGCAGATATCTTTTACACATACAGACAGAAAAAAAACAGACCCAAACTTGTTCTGCGGTCTTTTCAGAGTGGAGGTAATTGTTGTAAAATTATCAACTACTAGTATTATACGCAAATATTACCTATTTTTACCAGAGATGGCTGAAGAGCTACTGGTAAACTATTCGACTCAACAACAGTACATGAACTATCTGCATTTCCTTTTGCGGTACCAGTGCCGGAGAATAAATCTAAAATATATCAGAAAAGTTGTAACAAACAGCATTTTCGGGGAAGATGATACATCTACGTAAAACGGATTAATTGCGCGTGAAACCTGAAATCAACTACCTTATCTATATACAAAAAGTAGAAAATAGACCATGCAAGATATGTCAAATACACCCTACAAGATTCACATCTAAAAGCTAACTTACCCTGGGGTAACACATTAATGATTAAGCTAAATAGTTGTAAGAATGTAATGTACAAGTCGCTTAAGCAGCAAAATGCTACTTCCTCACCGACATTACAATCACACTGGTTCAAATTAAGGCGGAAATAAGAAAAATTATAGATAAAAAATAAATTTATGACCGAACACAAAAAAACAAACACCGAAGCACTAATTAACAAAGCAACACATCAAACACCACACCACACCGACACCAAAACCCCACCAGCCAAAACCCCGCGAAGAAGAGCTGCCAAATCGCAGGCAAAACCAAGAAGAAAACTTAACGCTTAGCTGACATTGAATAAACAGTTATAATGCAGATCAAAAGGTGTTATGAGTCGTTTTACATATATTCCCCCATACAATTTCAAACAAAAACAATGAAGACAAACAAAGACACATATAACAGACATAAAGTAAGGATGAAAATATGAGTACTGCCTTGGACAAGTCAGCAGCAGAAAAATGATACTGGGGGTTTAAACCGGTTTAGGGACGCCCAACCTCACACTTGTACTATTCTCAGCCTTATAGACGAACAGTGTAAATAAATAGTGAGCCCTGGCCGACTTCTCCACAACGCTAGTGATGGCAAAAAACAGTAGTAAAACACATGTAAAACATATACCTATTAAATGCAATCAAATATCTGGATCCGCTAATCACTAATGTACTCAATAACTTATCTGAAGTCGGAGTAACTGTAAAGAAGCCATTCAGGGTATGACAGAATGGGCACAATATGAACATCAGACAACATCCTTCGGTTACCGAATTTGAGAAGTTGGCATCATAGAATACTATGTACATCCTGTCATCGCACACTCGAAGATGTTCGACAGACATTTAGGATCTAGATACAGAAGTTGATAATAGAATTGAAGAGATTATAATAAAACCCGCTCAAAACAAACCAATTACTGAAAAAGGGCTACCAAAACTTTTCAAATTGAATAGGATGGTACCTTATGACACTAATTTTCATGCACTAAATGAAGTATCTGAATCGGGAGTTTTATAGAAAGTTGATGTCAACATTTTAAAAAGATTAATAACAAGCATGCTTGTCTATCAAAGAATTGTACATGATGCTTATTTCACATTATTGATATTACAAGCTCAGATATATAGGAGATAGAGCATACAGCTTATAGAAGTATTTCTATAATGTGTTATGATATATAGGAGATCGAGCATATAGCTTTTAAAGTCGTTTTATATAGTATTTTACCAGTCATAAAAGTAGATATTCAGTCATGTTTTTCATTATAGATAATGTTTCATGAAATTTGTTTCGAGTATTATATTTTAGTTGATCGGTTTCTGTGTAGTAGTCACCTGTTGAACAGTTAATAGTAATTGGTTATTAGAAAATTAGATGTCAGGATATCCTAACATTACGGTATTTACACAATATTCTGTGTGTATGTTTGGCTTTAGTTGTTACCAGCTAAACTAATAATTTTATTAAAAAAAAGACGTGGACGTCATTTTCATTAAGCAGGAGAGGTTGTAACAGCGTCGGTATTTTCCGCGTTACTTTTAATAGACTTGTACCATCTCTGTTGATAGCGCGAGGGTGTTCTCCATTTGATATAAGTGTTTATCCTTGTAGCGGTAAGATTTTTTTATCGTTCTTGTTTTTAGGTTTCGTTTGCAGAAACTCCTTAAGTTTAAGTATTTTTTGTTTGGTATGGTCTTTCTGCGAAATGGTCATTTATTTTGTATATGTCTTGTATTTGCCGCGATTGATCATGTATTGTATTTCCGTATGTCGCATTACTGGTTTTGGTCAAAAAATACATACACGAAATTGTGAAGCAATGAATTTGTAATGATTAGATAATATGTTCAACAAGTATATCAATAGTTGAACAAAAGGTAAGATATTATATTTTATCAACCCAGAGTTGGTAAGTGTTTACAATCTACCTTGTTAATTAATGTTTTGAAGATATACTTTATGAGATTGACTCATATCTGGTAAATAGAAAAATATAACGTGAGTTCTATGCATAGCTAATATATTCCTATATGTTTGTTGACTAGTTTATCAGAACCTTACAGTAACAAAATTATCTAGGATTAGACACTAGATGACACCTTTAATTAGATGCCTTTAAGTAGGATTATTGTATTGTAATATTTATGCAAACAATAGAAATAACTTATCATTTATAATAACATGTAAATAATGAAAAGTATTGATCGAATTATAAATATGCCCTTAATTTTATTTCATCGTGCTTTCAATCATATCTTCATATCAGCAGCTCATATCATATCTTCACATCAGCAGATCATATCAACAGCGAATTACCCTTTTAAGAATAAGGAAAAACAAAGAAAACTGAAGAACCTGTCTTGTCTTAAATGCATGCTGACACGAACCTTAACGTGACATCAAAGTGAAAATAACGAATTGTTACATTGATAAAGCAAGGCCTAACTGCAGTTCAAATGAAAACAAAATATTAAAAAAAGTTATTGTCGACGATGCATAAGTCAAAAATATACACTAGATCTTGAGTCGAGTTTTACCTCAAGCTTAAAAGCAATTTCTGATTTAATTTATCGCCACTTCAAAATAGTTTCCATTGTCATTTTATATATGCCATTTAACAAAACGTTTCATGATGAATTTGGATAGCCGCGTAATGGACTAATTACAATCAGACCTGTAACAAGGTACGTTCAATTAGGAACATAGACACTGCTTCATGTATTGGAATGGTAAATGAAGAACAAAATGTCAAACGTTCAATTTAGAGGTTTCTGCTTAATTTTGTCCCTGCAATAAAATGTAACATGGTTGCTGACTACATATTCTCTTTATAAGTGTCGCTTAAGCATTTTGGCGGCAAACACATAAATGCGCCTTTACATACAGAGCTTTGAATCCAAATCAGACATCGTCTTGGAAAGGCGTCCTCTGATCGGTTACTTAACATTTTGTATTAAATGTCTTGAAAGAGAAACCTAAAGCTTATTTATTCATCTCGTTTATTTAGTTCTTTATTTCTTGAACATATCTCAACTATAACTAGTAACATCCGACAATTTTGTTTGAACCTCTAATCTAATTTTCTTAAAACAAGTCTCTTTGAAATAAGTATTGAAATTAAAGTGTCCTACTGACGCATATTAAAATAGTGAGCACTCTGATGATTTCGTAAAGGAACTTCACATTTCGAAAACAACGACGTCCCAGATCAAACGACGCTGCTTTAAGGACCTTGGTCTACACGTTTTGCAACATCAATAGTTGACGACATCGGCATCGAAATAAAAATAATTGTAAAGCAACAGGTCTTATAAAACGCATTGCATAAAGAAACAGTATGCTCTATATGAAACATTCTTATATATCTATAATGTAAAATCATGGATGAAATTGCTACAGAATCAGATGTTTGATCAGTAACTAGAAATAAAAACTTGATTTCCGTGTATCGGAAAGGTGTCAGTTTTATAGCATGTCTATGTGTAAATTACACAAAATTGCTATTGATTCACGCAAGTGCTTATCAAGTGGAAAATAAACCTGAAAATCATTTCAAGACAGCATCTAATCATTGGAGAGGAAACCACATCATTTACTCAATTAGATTAGACTGACCTTGACCAATGAAGCTTAAATTATATATTCTGGCACAGGTTGCTTATATCATTAGTTTTTTCCCAAACCTCGTATCTATAATTGTGGAAATGTGGCATGTATGCGGTCTTGGAAACGAAAATTCGATGTACTTCAATAAACTTTTAGCTACCATTTTGGTGGTCTACACTTACATTGTTTTTGAAAAACGATTTCACTTTCTACCCAGATGAAGTTAACTTGAAATGCACCTAACTGTGGTATCCAGTATGTTGGTCAAACAGGCCGCGCCTTAAAAACTAGATTCCGCGAACATACATACCAGTGCCGCACTAAAAAACTCAGGAACTTTTTACATCAGCATTTTCGACAATCTGGCCATTCTTTTAAAGATGTATTAGTTCAACCAGTTGAGCATCTTTCATATGACAGT
>JAULCE010012014.1:0-14217 GCA_032359355.1 Macoma nasuta | reverse complement strand
AGCATGCAAAGTTTCAATGAAGTATCTTTTTTAAATAAAGAGAAATCTGCTTTTGAAATTTTCACTTAAGTTTAAGAATTTACTAAGAAGCGTTGTGAAACGGCCCCCAGACTTCAAAATAACCAAATACGGCACACAAATATAGGCAAACATAATTGTTGCACTGGAAATTGGATCCAGGCAAAGTGAAACAAATGATACAAATTTTGAGTTATTATTCGTTATTGATCTTGGTACAAGCCTTCTATAGATAATATAATATCTTATTGCACGCAAAGTGCGTTGCTAAAAGACGAGATTGACCTGAGAAATATTCAAACAGTAAAATAAAAATAAAAAAATAAATAAAAAAGTCACAGTAAGTTAACAGTAAAATAAAATCAAAAAATAAATAAAAAAGTCACATTCGATAGTGCCATATACACGTATAGACACTACTTTTAAAAGTAATCATAACGGTTTCCTAGACATGTCCGCGTTACTATATTTCATGTAACAATAAATTGCTTGTTAACTGAATTTAAAATGTTAAAGAAATATTACCATGTTGTCCAAACAAAACAAATTACGCATAATGTTACTGCAATGAAACTTAAATCATTACGTGTATATGACCTGAGAATACATAATACATATGTTTTTCATAGCAAACAAAGGTAGTTCTTAGACTACCCTACACAAGCTAGACATTCTTTGATTGACTAGATTTAGCACAAGATATGACGCGCACAAACAATTTTTGACGCTGTAAAAAGGCAATGTTCTAATATTTTTATATGAGTTAAAAGCAAACAATATGAGTAGTACATTATCTGGTATCTAACAGATCATAAAATAGTCTCTGTAAACTGTAAACATGTAGGTTAATATATGCAATCAAATGCATAGTCGAATAGTAAAAGCCCAAGCATGTATTCATTTTGCTTATACACATGTCTCAGCCACATAATATGAGATAAAACAAGTTACATCCTATGAATGGTATGACCTTTTCCGATACAAATGCATACTGTCCCTATAACGTTTTGTTTTTATTTACAGAAAATGAGATACTACCAGCCCAAGCATGAAGTAAAACAAAGAGCTGACATTGCCATTTCAACCAACACGCTTTCCAGATCTAAGTAAGTTGTTAAGGGTTTCTAACATACCAGATCAACTACTTTTTAATAGATTTGCACTTTTGATGGCAAAATTATGTTGGTAACATTATTCATATATATAGTAATTGAATATAAACACACGTATTGCTTGTTCTGTGAGTGGCATGTCAGCCCAGATGTTATAAATCATTGGTCTTCTACTCAATATGAATGAATATATACAAATGCCTCTTAATAAAACATCCCAACATAAATAGGTTGGGATGAACATAAGTAACAACGAACCCAGGTGCTTGTCATAATTTTCTTTTTGGTTAAATGTGCAAACTACAGACACAAGCCCAAGCATGTGATTGTATTTTTTTTTAATTTAATAAGGAAATGTGAGAGCTTTGACCCACAGTAACAAGCCCAAGCATGCAACAGTGGCGGGATCTGTTTCAGATAATTTTCAAACATGCTCTCAGTGACCACTGTTTCTCATGTATTTACAGAACGCGTTACTATTCCAGCGGCCAAGTAACCTAATCTTTGCATCAGAGTAACCCCTTTGCGCACAGTCGGTGGCTTTACCAATTCAAAAACTATGAGATTTATACCCAGAGCTGTCTAAGCCGCAGAATTTTAGCGTAGACTGAAGCTGCTTGTCGAACATATTTCGAGACACAGGAGAGCCAGAGGGTAGATCAAACCGTGGGCCATCATTTGTCTTTCTGACCCGAAGGTAATCATGTAAAACCTTTACAGGGGAGTTGGAGGTTTGTCCATGTAAAAATTCAAGATAGTTAGGCTTACAAGCGTTACGTTTATAAGAACGAAAAGTGACATCAGACAATTGGAGAATGTGTTTGTCTGAGCTAGGCTTTGTTTTGGTAATTTCACTACATCGTGCAAAGGCACTGAATGCGAACAAGAACATGGACACAAATATGCGGTGATGATAAGCTGTTAAGCAGGTGAATTGTAATGCCCGTTCCAATTGGTTCAGAACTGGAACGGTTATCGGCAGGCGTATATCATATGAAGGAGCCCAGCGTTGTGCTCCCCTTATCAACGATGTAATGCGGAAATTATCTGTTGGGCTTGGTTGTTCTGATAGCTTATGTAAGTAATTTATACCAGAAAGATATGTTTAGATGGTCTTAATTGACATTTTCTTTCCGTGTAGGTAACAACAAACTAATCTACAGAGTGTACTGGTATTGGTATGAATACTGCACAATTAAGATAAGAAGTACTGAAATCGCCATACAGTTTCCAGGCTCGACTGTAGGTGTCTTCAGTAGAAGCTGCCACCGAAGCATTCATTAGAGTAACAACTCCTTGCAAATTTTTTGTGGCAGAACTTCTTAGCTGAGAGACGTTGGATTTTGGTCGTAAGGTGGGGCAGCTATTCTGAATTTTTGAAGCTGAAATCGAGAAAGGGCATCGGCTAAAACATTGTGCTTGCCCTGTACATATGTTGCTCTGAACTCGATATTTTGCAGTGAAACAGTCAAATACTAGTTTTCGTATCAAAAACATAATGCAACCTACTTTTGATGTTTGCTTGTTTATTATTGGAACCAATGCTTCATTTTCTGTGAGAAATATGACCCTATGATGAGTAAACTGCAGCAACTATGGGAAAAAAGCTCCAGGAAGGAAATGTTAGCTTTTCTCCTAGATGGACGAAAGGCTCCAAAGAACCAGTTTGTGTTATAAATAGCCCTATAACTAGAAGAACCAAATGCATCTGTTTGCAAGCTAATTTAAGCACTAGTAAGACTTTTTTCATTTATGAAAAAAGAGGCACAGGTGAATAGCTCGAGAAATCGTAACCATGTGAGCATATATATTTCTTATCTCCTAACTTTAAGCGGACTTTGTAGTGAAGTAGCTTCACCCCTATAGAAAGATCGATAAAACGTCTTAAGAAAGCACGACCTGGGCGAATGACAGAGCAGGCGAGGTTCAAAAGACCGATTATGGAAAGTAAGTCTCGGAGGCTACAACAAGTTTTCGGTTGAAGGTCAAGTAGTAATGATTTTAATTTGTCTATTTTGTCTTGGGGAAGACGTGATTCCATCTTTACAGAATCCAACGTAATGCCGAGGAAATCCATTATTTGAGAAGGCTCATATGCTTTTTGCACATTCAAAGGTACTCCTATTTTTGAACACATCTTTTTGAAAGAAGCCAAAGCATCTGAAGCATAACTGTAGGTAGGTGACACGAACAAAAAATCATCTAAAATTTTGACAATTTGTTGAATTCCATATTTTGTCTGAGCTACCCACTTAAGGGCTGTACTGAATGTTTCGAAAATCTGCAATCAGAAGCTGCACCCATTAGAAGGCATTTGTCGTGGTAATAATTTCCCTGTCATTTAAAACCTAAAAGTGGGTAGACATCAGGATGTATTGGTATAATTCGAAAAGCAGACTAGATATCAGTTTTTGACATATATGCACCCCTGCCCAATTGGTTAATTATGTTCACAGCAGTATCGACCGTTTCATAACTAACATGAGTAAATTCAGATTGAATATGTTTATTAACTGAATGACAAGAATTTCGTGGGTATGAAAGATGGTGAATCATCCTATATTCTCCTGGTTCTTTTTAAGGAACTACACCTATAGGAGATATTTTAAAGTTGACAAAAAACTTGTCTTCAAATGGTCCTGCTATTCGACCTGTTTCTAGCTCTTTAGAAATTTTTGCAGTAACAATTTCAGCGAATTCCATCGCCGACATTAAATTTGGACTATCAGAACTATCTCTAGACCCTTGGAAATTTAAGCGAAATCTTTGATGAAGACCACTCGATAAGTATTCTGCTGTTTCTTCATTAAAACCATGTAATGAGTTAGAAAGAACTTTCCAATTTACAGGTGTAGGAAGAACATGATGATCATTTTCTGAAATTAAAACGGGAACTGGAGGGGGCTTGGGGCCTGCGCTATTAGATCCATTGGTCCCGTTTTGTCTTACGACCGTTTCCAGCATTTGAAAAGTGGATGTGCCCCAGAACAATTGCTGCATTGGTGTGCATATGGGCAATTCTTTGGTCGCAGTGGGTCCCCTTGTTATATTTGTTGCATGTAATTTTGGTATTGGTGCTGATGTTATTTAAGTGAAAACGTAATGCCTTTGGACGAAATGACTGGAGACGAAATGGCTGATTTTGAGTCAACGCCTGAATGTACAATTCGTGGTGGATATGATCCCATGGAAAGGGTTAACTTGTCGACATTTGGTGTCATACGTGTACCAGTTTCCTTTAGATTTTGCGATGGATCGAATAGTATTGCCATATTAAACTAGTTGCTCCCCTTCATCGGGGTATTTCAGGCGATAACAGAGGGGTATGTAGCAACAGGGCATCAGTCCATTGCTCGATTGAGATGAATTTCTTTTTTTTGTGTTAACAAGGGAATCGGCATGCCTTGGGGATTGAATGGGGAGTTAACCGATTCCTCCAATTTATTGCTCAGAAGTTGGGAGCGGAAATCGATAAACTCATTGGCCCAATTGTTTTCCTTAACTTTAAGACTAACCGACGAGTGAAGAGCTTCTGCTTTAGATGATTGAAGAGACAATGGATATGTGCACCTAGGGTCGTTGTTACCTTGTCCTAAATGTCCTGTGGTATTGTTGGCAACAGAATCATTGCCGACAGCCAGAACTGCTTCTGTATTCGGTGTGTATGTAGCTGTCCAACGGTTTTCTGGTGTCGCCATATGGCCTTCTAAGGCCGCCTGGCTGACCCTCTTTGAAAAAGCCAATATCGAGTCAATCTTTTTCTCCACTATCGACTCTATTTTGGAGGTCAGTTTGTCCACAATAGTTTCTAAAGCCTCCACGCTGACTTGAGAACCGACAGGCACAGTATCTGCTGTCATGTTGTGAATTGCTCGCTCGGCCGTGATGATGTAGGCAGTGTAGCTATATAATTGGCATTCGTCCCTTGGACAGACGTTGCTGTGTGGGACGCTGACTTCTGCCGCTTTCTGCCTTTGGCATTGGGGGTCGCTGATACCGGTATCTTTTTGGGTGGCATACGGTAGCCTGAAATAAGAGTTTGATAGCCGAGAGATTCCTAAAAAATAGGTAAATTGTAGCCAAAAAGTTGAAACATAAGCAATGTCCCTTTGGTAAAAGATATTGTATACTCATTTCAGGCATGTGACTACTAATTCACCAAACAACAACCACAAAATGAGCCACTACAACATTTATGTTTCAGCAATTTTATTAAAAGTTTGATAATGTAGAAAGACGACAGC
Source organism: Macoma nasuta (assembly GCA_032359355.1). Lineage (NCBI taxonomy): Eukaryota > Metazoa > Mollusca > Bivalvia > Cardiida > Tellinidae > Macoma > Macoma nasuta. Next base: position 8,843 of record JAULCE010012014.1, on the reverse strand, counting down.
TCCTGCGCTTAGGCTCATTTGCCCGCAGGCTATAAGCAATAATGATGCAACAGTTCTAAACGATCTGACTTTAGCAAGGCAAAAGCTATGCTGTGGTTAAATTTATAACATCCCATTCCAAACGATAATATTATTTAGACCCGTGTTAATTTACCCCTCTGCAGTTGAACTGAACTGAAAAAGGACAATTCCTGCTTCAGCCACTTGCCTTACATATAGAAAGAACATTGAAACTCAATTAGTTTGCATATAGACAAAAAAGCAAACACCCTTAACGTGTCAATCTAAATCATAAGTTGTAGTACATCTTGAATATGAACTTTAGTATTAATACATGTATTACTAATAAGTATTACCATTAAGATTTATATAAACCATGTTCAGTTTTCAATGATTATTAAAATTAACAAGACCCACTTTGTAAATAATAATAATATAAGAGTCCAACAAAATGGTTATAACAAATGACTCATGATACCCCCCTTATTATTTATTCAGTTGATATTAATGCCAATAAGTTATCATTATTTTTAGTAATATCATTTTTATTATAACTTTTATTTGAAAAGTATTACTCATTATTCCTGTTATTAGCATCACTGTCATCATTATTGGTAATACATATCATTTTCAATATATCCACTATATATTATGGCTATTATTCGTGTAATTATTCTTCATAGTTATTGTTTCTTTTTCTGGTATTGTTTATGACTATTATTATTTCGATGACTATAATTATTATTACAATTATTACAGTTCTTGTTATAATTTATATTACTATCATTATTATCATCATTTTTATTTCTTCGAAAAGACTCACATATATGTATCTATATATATATTTAATTCTCTGCAATGGTCTGCGCTAAGACATACAAGTCAACAGGCATCAATACGAAGAGAGAAAGAGAGTCTTGTCCGCGATAAAGCAACATGGCTCGCAGAGATAACAGACATTTGTTTTTTCTATTTATTTTGAATTGTACATTATCACAAGATTGTCGGTCTGCGGTAAAGCTGTGCTAAAACTGAACAGCTTGAAGAAAAACACATAGAGGCCACCCATATGGTTTACCTATGTAGAAATATAACCAGATCCAACACATTCAGCTGTCATGGTTAAGGTAAATTCAATCCAAGTCTGCGCTAAAGCTGTGCAGCTCGATGATAGAAAGATAAATTATGCAATAGTTTCTGCTTTCTGCGCTTAAGCTTTGCAGCTCGCAGATAATGCTAAAAAATGCAATATTTTCTGCGCTTAAACTTTGCAGCTCGCAGATAATGATAAATTATTATACTCTATCAAAGAAATATATTTTCCCAATAACAAATATTTCGTAGTAGACGTATAATTTGCAGGAGCAAGCGGATATATGATGTCGCATAAAGCATAAATAAAACGTCACGGTTTGTATTTGGTTTCGATCACGTCAAGCTTTCTTTTCAATTGGTATTGTAACGTAAATAAACCTGAAGCACATTGGGCGGAGCAGGAATAATGAAAGGAGCAGACAGCACATAATTGTTGCATCAGTAATTGTCAGCCTGAACCATGCCAGTCAAATAATATGACAACTATTTATTAAGATTGTCCATATTTTCTTAATAAGCTTATGCAGAAAATTACCGTAACTTTGTCAGGCATAAACCAAGCACCTGACTGACTTTATCAATTATGGCCATAGATAACCCACCTTGTTATAAAATAAGCATGTGAATATTAATGAACAACATTTAAACAAAGATAACACACATCTCTCAAGATGGTCAGTTGGTGTTAAAGGCACCGAACCGATGTCATTATGGCATGTCTGTCGCAAGGATCTGTAGAACCGTTGTTGGCCAAAGGGATTCAGGTGGACTCCATCAGATGCGAGGATTCTGGTTTCGGCGTTGAAGATTCTGCTGTGTTTCCAAATAAGCCGGCCCCGTAAAAAAAACCGAGACTAATCCATAGCTTAAAACAATGCCATAACCCTACGCGGATTCGCGGCCGCCCGGTTCTTCCCGTACACTCATAAAATCTGCTGCTTATACCGTTTTGTTAAATGAAGTGTCGTGAATCTTCTGATAAGCTCCCTGGAGTCCGGTCCTGCATACGTTTATAATTGCTCATACAAACTTCATTCTCGATGTTGAGGAAGAAGAAAGCACACAATTTCATAAATCCGTCCACACGTTTGCGAACATATTTGCGAGTGACTGAGCTGTCTAGTCCTGAGTAATTGGCGTCATAAAACATTGAAAATGAAGCATTGGCTCTTTACGAGCAACTGCTTCTTTTCCTACACTATTTTCGATCGCCACCAGTTACAGAGGGGCTAAAAGGAACCATTGTGAAGGAAATGGTTGACTCTTGAATCGCTTTTTTTATGAAATTCGAAACTTGGGGTCTGATCCGGATCCAAACTTTTGGATACTCGATCCAAAGTTGATTGAACGTGGGTAGGAATCGGAAGAGGTAAATACTTAATTCAGACCCTTTTTCGACCAGACGCCATACACAGTAAGGACTGAGAGTAGATATATAGTTAAAAAGTTGACTCGTAAATCGCTATTTACGACGATGGAAGCTTGGCGTCTGATTCGGATCGAAGCGTTTTATGTTTTTTACTGGCAACACCTTCTTTATTACGGCGCCTTATCAGCATTCAACTATTACCAATTTTTAAAATAATCTACAAGGAAATCATCTGATGAAAAGTAAACTTTTGGCAAAAGAAAAAGGTATTTTTTTAATTAAAATTAACACATTGAAGAAAATTGAGTATTGGCTCTTTACGAGCAACTGCTTTATTTCCTACACTTTTGTCGATAGCCATAATTTACAGAGAGGCTAAAATGAATCATTGTGAAGCAAAGGGTTGACTCTTAAATCGCTATTTAAGACGGTCGAACACTTGGCGTCAGATCCGGATCCAAGCTCTTGGATACTTACCCCAAAGTTGATTAAACGTTGATAGGAATTGGAAGCGTTTAGCATTATTTTAGACCATATTTCGAGCAGACGACATATGAGGTAAAATAAAACGTTTTCGATTCAAGCGTTTTCGATTTATTCCGTTTGCTATTGCTTATGGTCGACACGCCCCTTTAAGGTAAAACGCAATTAAGTCGCATACCACTCGCATACTTTGTTTCTCCTTCATACAGTGGTTTCGAAACAAGCAATTTCCAAACAAATGCACACTCGTTTCACCGGGTTGTTTGATGCTCAAAGAATGCAATATCTAGAAATAAAAAGTGAGGCCTTAGAAGGCTGCATCTGATCAGGGACGAATATTAGGTTTCGGACAAGCCAAATAATATCTAAGCATTGCTCTATTTTGCAACATTAAAATATTTTATCCAAAACCAGTAACAGCCGGCAGTTTTAGATTTGGAAAGGGAACGACTACAGATGATACTTGTTCATTGAATCGGATCGTGTTCATTTGATATATATTTTCTAAACGCGACACAGATCTGACAATAAGGTCACCACCATACACTTTTGGGAGCAGTAATGTCCTCTTTGTTGATTAATATCTTAGTGTGCACTTGCAGTTCGCAGTTGGATATTTCCACGAATATCTTGTTAAGTAAAATGTCAAATCCATTTCGCGTGGCAGATATATTGTACACGGTAGGAATGATTGATCAGATGATTACATTGTACGCTGAAAATTGGATTTCTGTATTTGCGTACGCAGAAGTAGGGCGCTGCTTAGATCAAAATGCCAAAAGTAAATTTCGTTTCCTCAATTTAGTCAATCGGCGAAATTGTATGAAACGAAATTAAGATGAGAGGTATATTTTTTGTCTGATGTGACCCTTTCTCCACACAAGCGTCTTTTAGAACTTCTGTAACTGATGGGTATTGAAAACATTGAATGACATACAAAAATGCTGGTAACGACCAAATTCTCAATTTCCTTCAATGATTCACTACAAAAGTGGCACATTTATTATGCCTTGACTGTCATATTTTTATCAGATTATTTTCTTTTCAATGAGTCCAAAATAGCTTGAGGATGAAAATGTTTACAAATAGTAATAATATCACAATGAGAGTATACGAATATGCATCTTGATGCGTCATATCATACATTTTTATAGGTTATCTTCCTGGTTTACCGTCAAACATGTCATATAAAAAAGTTGATTAATGAAATATTACTCCATAGTTACGCCTCATGACGACTATGTACCTCTGCATTAGTTGACCTTTGAAAAATATTGTGGACAATGAAGCATAAATATGCGTATACTAAGCAACTGCTACATGTTTATCATCATATATGCGTATAAAATTAGCGTATGCAGATAAGGATTAAAACATATGAAGTATGCATACATTTTTCCCGTCAGTTAATAAACTGGAATAGTTTTTAAACACGAATAAGATACGTATTAGTATAAGGCAGAATATATTGCCATGCAATCCCCGGTTAGTACTGCGAGGTATACACTTACTTTACTCATGTGTTTTTTTTACTTTCTCGCCCAGTTTTATTGTCAGCAGTATTGAATAGTATAGCAAACTTGAGAAGATACTTGAAAAGCTAAGTAATTCCCTTATAGTACTACAATGATGCCAATTTGTGTGACATTTTAATTAATTATCTCAAGAGATGAAAATCTTAATGTGAGAAAGCCTTCCGGCTGGCTTGCGATAGACCAGTGGTTCTACCCAGATGGCCGTCTGTGTAACTCAGACGAGTTTCTGGGGTCTTCCTCAACAAGTAATTAGCCGGGCGTCGCGCAATGACTGAAATGCTGTCAAAGTGACTTAAAACCCTACTAAAAACAAACAAACAAAACTTAATTATTTGAATCTGTTAACTGCATTTTTGTTAAGGGGCAAGACTGTATATATATATGAAATAGTTAAACATATTGAATATATTTTTTAAAAAATCAGATGTTATAGGACCCATTTCTGAATATTAACATAATAAGACATATAGTAATTTCTTTTACAAATAAATCATGTTATAAAACTCTTTGTTTGAAGTGCTATCGTTTCAAATGATTGTGTTATTGATTCAGATGACAAGTTAAAATTGATATTGAAAATCAAACAATTGAACAAAGCTGAGCAAGGCTTTTTGTACTATTTAAATCCTTTCCTTGATGATGATTGTTAAGCAACATCAACAGCAAAAAGTATTATTCATAATGATAATATTGTTAACGATTGTAAGTACTCAACTCTTAAGAAATAATCAAATAAAAACTTAATTTTCTTAAACGCGAAATGGTTTATTCATATATATTATCACATAATATCATTGTCTCGGGGTTAATACAACCATCACAATTTTTCTTATATTACATAAGACAAAAATAATGTCATAGCGTCATCGTTTCATTCTTTACCTAATGACGTCACAACACAATACGCTACTTTCAGTTTCATTCAACTATCAGTTAACTGGCTTTAATATCAAAAATACACATGCATATGTTGAAAAAAAGAATCTGACATTCGTTTTCTTTTGAGATAGGTTTTTCCTAAATTTATCTAGAATAAAATGTTATTGAGCCAAAGGTTTATCTCAAATGACAACTATAGATCCTATATATATTTATAATATAAATTCAGAAGTACACATATGTGTATTTATAGGGACTGGGGTTAATATATTATATTGACATGGCAACAACTTTTCTAGGAAATAAGCATTTATTTTTCAATGCAAGTATGCTGAAATTATCAACTTCAAACGTAATAAATGATTAAGTTATTTCAGGAGTGATTGTGAAACGGTATGATAAAATTATATTGACTTTAGTCACGGAGTTGCATGCAAATGATACTAAACAAACACGATGATATTTATCACATAACGATGAATTTAAGTTTAACACTTGACTAGATGTCATCCGTATATATTTTTGCCGTACCAAAACGAAGACGAAAATGAAGTCGTATTAACGCCCTGACTATGTTACACTTATAGGCTACGTCGTCAAATAAAGGCTCTGGTATAGCTTCCGAACTTGCTAATCTGTTTTAAGCTGGTTCATTTGTACAGTGATAACACAAGTTACATACGATAATAATGGAATGGCTTTATATCCGTCCAAGATGCTAAGTACTGTGACAAAATTACCTATTGCCATAAGACGTATCGTCCTAAAGTTTCTGACTGTTGAGGACTTTTGTAATAACCGTAACTAGTCTTCGTTCTTGTCCAGAAGAGCATAGGCCAATAGTTAAGACCCTGCCCCATGGCTCCTACAAAAGTCAGGTGTACACAATGTCCTTTTATCACCAAACAAAATGAACACTGTATAATGTTATTAAGTAACTTTGTTGCTTAGCTAGAATTTTTGGTGATGTCGAGAAATTATAAAGTTACGATAAATCTGATAAATGTGGTAAGTTGCAATCAGTGTAGAACATAATCAGACTCAGTTAGGTGGCATGGGACATTGTAGAGCTGATGCTTTTAGTTCGGTTTTGATAAGGCACAACTATGTAAGATTGTGTTTCGATAACATTATACGTTTACCTTTTTGTCCAGAAGCTATTTAAAGCTTTTTTTAAACTAATTCACAAGGAAAATATCTGGTGAAAAACACGGTTTTTAGTTGTGAGGAATGCGTCATGACTCTTGCTTGAAAGTCCAATAAAATGGTTTCAATGATAATTCAAGTATATATCTTTGGTATCGATCTTCGCAGACGAAAGTTGCATTTGTACAAAAAGGCACGTATAAATAATATATGAGTAGAGTCAAATATTGCTTTCGTTAACTCGGTTAAGTCGAATTTATGCTTAAAACTAAATTCCTAAACAGAATGAATCACCCGAGATGCGATCTTCATTCGAAATTGGAGTTATTTAAACTTCTTAAAAATGTCCCATCAAATTTCTTCAAACCCAGTTTATTCTTCATCTCCAGTGATCAATATTTGCTTATCTCATTATCCCCTACACTATATTTAGATTGTGACTTCATTGTTCTATTTTTTGCTTACTAAACATAATCTAAAATACAAAGTATTGCTTAATGTCAATGGTTTTGAAGACATGAGAAATAGAGCATTTGCTCCAGAGGAGCAATGCTCTATATTTCGTAATCTCTTCAAATGTCAGCCACAATAGATACGCAATTATACGTCTAATGAGTTATACAGCATCATCACGCACCAACGCTTCCTATTCTCACACGTCTAAAACACTTCCATCAGAACTTCAGAAAAATAGTAGACTATTCCTCAGGCCAATCGTTTAAAATACCAATATCAGACGTCTCAATAATTTGCCTAATACAATTTTAATAATGACCTCATACAGGTTTGACTGGAAAATATATGATAAATAAATGGTGTTCGGATAAACCTGTATTTATAAAGAAATGAAAATGCAATACTTAAAACTCCAAACCAATATGCATCAGTATTATAAAATAAGGTATTTGTAAGTTTTGACTTATTTTACACAAACTTATTTTACACAATTTTGAGACGTACTAGCAAAATTATCACTAACAACTTTTGTTTGCCTCACAATTCCACGCGCTATAGTTTGCTTGTTACCGATACCTGCAAGTGTTCGGATTTGGTATACGAAATCTAAACAGCTGTACATTAAATAAGGCATGTATTTAACTTGTCATTCACAATTCGTTTAACGCTTTCGGCTTCAATTTTAAAAGTGTCGCTTGTAATTGATTTTGAATATGTCTCGAAATGAATAACATAACTCATTTACTATAGGTTGGCATTTCTGAAACCCTTATATTGGACTCCGTTCTGTTGCAAAAAAATGAAGTCACTGATCAAACGCCGTAGTCTCCTTAATTACAATAGTGATATGTATTGCCTATGGCGGTTAAAGGCTTTGTTCAATTTCACAGTCGACTGATCTTGAAGAAATTTATTTCAATGTTGGCATGTTGGTATAAGGGCGCTCTCTTTCCGCTTATGCTTAAGAGATTTTGCTCAGCGAGCAATATTTTCTCCTCATTAATCATTCGTAATGTGTACTGCCGATTAAGACGTTTAACTCTGCCAAGATAAATGGATTTGACATTCTACTTTATAAGATATTTGTAGAAATATCCAGCTGCTAAGTGCAATTGCACACTGGGATTGTCATCACCAGTCAGGAAATCCCCTTCTAAAAAGTATGTTTACGTGTGATGTAAATATACATAAGTTAAACACTCAATAATCCGCTATCAGATCATTCTCCCGGAAACAAATTTACTGTAAGTGTTTTTAGTAGAATCGATAAGGCAACGTGATATATTGCTGTTTTTTAGATACATTACTTAGACGAGGAAGTGGCTGAATATTTTGCTTGAAAGAATGTAGACTTACCAGAAACACGTGTCTGACACTTGCAGACTGTTGACTTTCATTAATACAATCATCACAATACTCAATCCCTAGAAGTATTCATCAACTAGCATATAACTGATATGATATGACAAAATGCCAATGAAAAATATCCGCTGAATTGTAGTTTTGTATATATTATAACTTCTCAACCTGTTTATATTACAAGTCACATTAAATCACCAAACAGATTTCGATCTACCTGTTAGTCCATATAAAACCCTTTAGCACATCTGCTGTATCAGATGATTTATGGCACCAGTGATGGAATTTGAGGGTATGCGCGTACGAAGCAAATTATTCCGAGCCTTCTCTGTCCCTAAACCAGCCATTTTTACGATTTTTGATATTTCATGTTGCTGGTTACAAAAAAGATCATAAACATAGCTAGTTTAGAGACAGAGAAGACTCGGATTAAGAGCAAATTATCCGATTCCTACAATAACTGTGAAACAATAAAATAATCTTATTTTTCTTCGCTTGATTTTCATCCTTGAAATCATATA
>JAULCE010011903.1:0-14221 GCA_032359355.1 Macoma nasuta | reverse complement strand
ATAGCGGTTGGCGAATCAGTGTGGAGCGGCTACATACAAACTTTCTCCGCTTTCCTTTATGAAGGTAGTTATCCCTTTTTTAGAGCAATTGATTATAATTTGTAAGGTAACATATGGCAGTGTCTCGTAATTTGCATTCAGTCATTTCAACTAGAGGTCGATTTAACCACATACACAGTTCCTTCGAGGATTAATTAACATATCAGCACATTTTCATCTATTGTATGTGTGAAATGAGTCCGTGTTTATGTAAAGACACCAAATATACAGGTATATAAAGCATAAGCATACTTAAATGCAAATGTATTTGTAATACAACTATCGCTGACCATCTTAGCATATTTTAATGTTAACCCACTCGTATAAACAAATCGCAGTGCTGTGCGCTTTGAAAGTATTAACTTTAATAATTAGATTTAACTCCATTGAGAAACTTAATACTCGTCGATATTCCGAAAAAGGAGGTCAAATATGTTAACTCCTCAAAGACGAGTGGCGTCACTAGGTATATTACAGTCTACAAAGAACACGTTTAATACACAATAACTGATTTATACATTTTTGAGCATATTTTTCATACCATTGATTATTATTGACAGGGTGCACATAAAGATGTGAATGTGTTATATGAGAAGGTATTGGTACACCCATATATTTTGGATCCAGATCAGATTGCTATCTCGGAGGGGTTGTTTGACACACGGTCAATGTGTTCGCCAAATTTCAAGTGAATGGGTGAATGTTTAGCCAATGAAGCAGAGTAGTTCTGCCGAAAGTTTAAAAACTTGCATATTTGCCTTAAATCATTATTAAATCGCACATCAAACATTTTGAACGAAAGCAAACTTGATGCAATGTTCTGTATACCGCATTTAGGTTGGTTCAGTAAATTTAAACACTAATGGCGCCAACGCCATTGACACATACTGTAAGCATCTGTTATTCATAACGCTGCACCTTGAATGCACTAGCGTTGGTTTTCATTTCAGCACCTAGCTATTTAGATGAACTGTTAAACTGTCATGAAAATTGTTTGACAATAATAATATGTGTTCATGGTAAACTATAGATCTATTCGTCTTTTAGTACTCTTATCCTTTTCCAAAGGAAGACAACTTGTTGTTGATGCGAAACGTCTGTTGTAATCTTCCGGTCGAGCAAAATTCATTTTATTTTCGATTTGAAATTAAAGTAAGTGATTATTTTCTATTGACTGTCTTTTATGTGTTGTACGAAATCCTGATAGATCGATGGTTATACTTCACATGTAGTTTTAGTAGGAAAATATTGCATTATCCGTAGCATCAATAGCTTGTGCCGTAGTATTTTAAGCAATAGTATAGGAAGACCGGGTACCAAAGGGGGTATATAAGCGCGAACCAATGAGAGAATTTCTCAGTACGCAATTTGCAGCCGAGCAGAGCAGATCGAAATAAATTCAACAATATAGACCGAACATTGGAGGCGTTTCGAGCTGGGACTTTGGTATATAAAGGGCTAAGTATTACAGTTATTCAGTAGACTTGCAACTGGGGAACATAGATACTTGCTTCCCCAGATCATAATTACTGAAACACTGAATGCTAAATAGAGCCCAAGGCGTACCGGGTCGCAGTCTCGAACATCTATAGGTCTGGGGTCGGTTCGAGACCAAATAGGGTTGAGACAGAGTTAGTTAGTCTAGGGTCGGTGAAAGACCTGAGAAGCGTATACGTAGTATACGGTTATATAGATCATACATTAGGTTTGGAACTTTGTCTCAAATAGTGTTTAGGGTTGGTTCGAAACACGTTTGAGGTCGATACCTGTTCGGAGGTATAGATCTGGTTTGGAACCAGTGGTACTCAATCGTTATGTAGTTAGTTTAGCTTGTGATTCTTGCTGATTATTGTTTCAAACCCAATCATTTTACAATCATTTGTGTTGAATGAAATATTCCGACCCTGTGTTAAAGTTATTTAATCAATTAAGCAAAGTAGCTTGAGGAAAAATTATATAGCTGTCATTGTTTCAAGCCAGGTTGGCTGAGACAATTTATTGTAGTTTAAAGTTAATTATTTTAGATCTAGTAGTGTAATTCACGCTCGGCACGCTACAGATGCATAAATTGTGTAAATAATGGTCAATTATCGATTTGTGTGTTGTGTAATGACAGATAGACGCATTTGTCTACTAAATGACGCAGAATGGGACAGAATAGGACGGAAGTAGGGAGAATGTTAAAGCCAAGAACAGAATGTGTGTGCGGTAATCATGAACCTATAATGCATTTGCATTTGCATCCATATTCATACTGGACAATAGACTTACAGTATCGCTACTCGATTACCTGAACGAACTTGAACTTGTTCTTCTTTCACTTACCCCGTCCGATAACAATCATATATACCCCGTCGAAATGACGGCGGCTTCAAAAGTAAGTTTTATTGTGAGTTAAAAGAACTGAATTGTTAGTGTCTTAATTTTTCGCCGATTAGGATCACTCGCAAAAAAAACGAAAAAATTACTGACCGCGAAAAAAACCAGTTATACGGTAGTACAATGTAACTAGAATATAGTGTTAAATAATAAGTTATCTCTATGTTTTTCTAAAAGCACAATACAGACGTCTGAATGAAGCTTCGTAGTATATTCCTGGTTTTATCAAGCGTTTTCTAATAGTTTTGCATTGTTTCTTAGTGCATTCCAAATAATATCGTCCATTCACGTGGCCAGTCTGAATAATTTGCACATGCTCAAAACGTTCGAGGTTCATTCGTAGTGGAGAAATATCGAACATCGTTTAAAGTGGATTCTTACTGCATTTTGACCACATTCTAAATAGTCAGACGGCATACTGACAGTATTAGAAACATTTAGATTGCATTCGAAGGAGAATCCAAACGGTAATCCTCTGCAAAATATTAAGTATAAAAATATGTTCAGCTTCGTAAATTTTATTACTTGCACATGCCGTCATGTCGCCAAAACAGAAGTGCATTCTGTGTGCGTTCTCGAACGTTTCAACAATATTTGGTGAATTTTATTGAACGTTCTGACTGCATTTGAAGTGAATTCGTACATTATTCGCGGTACGTTTTGATTAGACTTATGGCAAATTGAAGTGTATTCTAAATATTTTGACTGGATTCTAACAGTATTCTAAAGTATCCTTGTACTCGAATGTTGCTCGATTTTAATTGATTTATTTTATTTATTTCCGGCTGGTTCTGCTTGATTCCTTTTGATTCAGAATTAGTGCGACGGGGCATTAAAACAGGTTTACTGTAGTCATAGCAAAGATTTCCTTATCCTCAGCCACAATAACACATACTTCTGAGACTTCTGTTGTTTGCCCTCCTCCAGTTTACGTAATTCATCTGCGATAACTATCATTTGCAATAAACAATTGTTTATGTGATAAACATGGTGTCATGCTTTCAAAAAATCCAAGTCTTATCTTCTTACTGTCCAATATTAGTTTTAATTTTCATTAAATTACTAGCATTTTTTTCTACCGTCGTATTTGACCGAGTAGGCATCCTTTAGTAGTTTTATTTTCACTGATTTGTTATGCCTTAACCTATTAAAATTAACGATGATAAAACGATATCTTTATAATTTATTTGATCTGCTTGTAATTGGTAGTCAGACAGCTATTACGTTATAACGTAAGTATAGTAGAATCACACCTCTGTCATTAATAATGACTTAAATTCCGTGTTTTGTTATGTGCTTTTATGAAATGTTTATGAAATACTCATTAAATGTTTTTGAATAAATATGACGCAAACACAGAAGGGTTGGACAAATTCCGCAACCCAACACCCTTCCTGAAAAATGCAACAATTTTTGTTATTAATGATTTACCTAATAACATTTTCAGTATATTTGTATGTCTGTAAGTAGGGCGTATGTGCACCTTTATTTCCGTGACATTGCCTTAATTTGTCTTGAATGGCCAAAAGATAAATTAAATATCCATGCAGAATAACAATATCTAAATGCATTGATGTATACAGTTGACATGATGATTTTATGTTTATAGATTAAGAATTTGTGATTTAATTCAGTATCCTAATGACATACAAGTAAAAGTGAAAAACAACGTCAATATTCACAAACATAAACGGATCAATATTTCATCACAATTATTTGAACTACAAATATAACAGTTATTGAGAAGACATCTCAGTTGTGTAACAAAAGGAATACGTATAAAAAGCATAACTGTCACACAACAATACTCTGTGAAAACTACTTTGAAATCCGGAAACGGAAGGAGAATTGTATTGTACCCGTGCTGTCGTGCCCTTGATTGCTGCTTTACAGTTACTCTGACTTCAAACAAGTCATTGAGTACATTTGATGATTAGCGAAAACAGTCTTTGTTTTTAATAATTCAGTTTTACATATATTTTACAACTGGATTTGCCATCACTGATGTTGTGGAGCAGTCGGACGGAGATACCGTTCATTTACACTGTACGTCTGATGGGGTGATGATTGGATAAGAGTGAAGTTGGGTTCGGATTAAAACCCGTGTGGCGTGTTTGCCACTGACCGTTCCAAGGCGGTACTCCTATCTTCACCCTAGATTTATGTCTATGTCTTCTATATGTAGCGTATGCTTGGGCTCGCGTGCATGTGTGTGTGTACACGTGTATGAATGTGCTGAAAAGCAAACATTACTTGTTTTTGTGCTGTTCTATGTGGTATGTCCTGCAAAACCTTCTTATCTACTTTTGATTTGTATCAAAGTATATTCAAGTTAGTTTTTGATATAAAACCAAATGTAACAAAGCTCATTTTAATCAGACGTGTTATAAAAAGGAACAAAGGGACACCATTTTTTCAATTCAACTTTCTTGTGTCTTGTCCGATATATAGTAATATGCGTAACAAATATTACGGTAGTGTTTTATGGCCGAATATACATTCATTCAGTAATATAATTATTATCTTATAACAACAAAGGATTTTGTAGAACTGATAGGTATTTAATAGTTGCGTTTACTTTACGCAAAGAAAACTGCAGCATATACTGCAGCGAAAAAAAACAACTCTTGCTACGTAAAACAACTCAAAATATGACCGATATTTCACTCGTAAACAACAATCACCTCCGCTGGCTCGTCGCTTTGGTTTGTACTCATTTCACGACCAAATTTGTACTCAAGACAGACGGCACTTTTTGTGATTTTGATCTCCACAGTTGTCTCGTGAGTTGTGTCTCCTACTCATGGTTTCCCGCTTCCGCTCGATGCCGGTTACGTAGTGAAGCTAGTGAAGCTACGTAAGAGGAAGTTAATCGCACAGTTTCGGACCAGCTGCCACAATTTCGGAGTCGTCTATGCTTTTTCAGATATGGCACTGTTGTTTCGGACACATAGTGACAATCCTTATCACAAGTAAAAGCGGGCTATTGGCTATTTTAACCGACACTTAAAACTTCACATACAGGTTGTTTTGCTTTTCCCAAACTCGTGGATGTAGTAGACACTGAAAAACGTCTCTGTTATTTCCAGCCCAACCCGGGATTTAAACCCCGGACCCCTGGATAAGTAGTCATGCACTCTACCACTAAACTACCTTTTACCCCTGTGTGGCTGGCTGCAGTGTTATTTCAGTACGTTGTCGTCATTATTTTAATTATGTCGCTTCATGTTTATTGCATTTGTTTGTGCAATTATTCGGCACTATAGTTAATACTTTGAACGGAGAAGACGTGTATATCTCTTCGTCCTTTACAATTTATGTGAGCAAGTGCCCGGTTATTGCGAGGCACTACAGGCCCACGTCCCATTCGAGACGTAGAACTCACGGGCAACTGCATAAAGAGCCGCGACATTTGTAAGACAATATATGACGCAAAAGAAACAAATGGGACCATAATACGGTAGTTTCGAATGACAAAACAAAAATCAATGTCAATTTCAATTAAATTGAATTTGTTTCCGGTCAAATATAATCATATCAATTTGATAAAAAGACACTCGCTGTCGTTTGAAATAAACTGTTCTTTTACTCGTCTGGAGATAAATTTCATTCAGCTTACAAAAAAGGCTCCCTTAATAATATTTATTCTGAAAGAAATATCCTATAATAGGTTTTAATGCGGAGAGTTTTTCCAAACTTTATGTGTGCATTCTACTAGATATATGAAGTAATACACAGGGTTAAAAGTATGGGTAGCCGTGGCCGACTATAATAAGATGGCTTATACGCGTCTGAAAATGATACACATGTGTATTCGAATCAGAATGCACATCAACTTGACATTCATGATCGGGCAAACGCTTTAAAACTTAATGTTGTCTATGTTTTATTTCATTTTACACGTTGATATGATCGAAGTGGCGATAAACTATCAAAGTACGTGTTTTGTCGTACTCAAATTAAAACGGACTATAATTGCGCTGTAGGTTGCGCAAAAACAACTTCCGGACACGTCTTTAACTGGTTTATTAAAAGGAATACTCGTTGCAAATCCTATTTATTTAAAAAAATACAACAGGCGTCAGATTGTTTTTATCAAATATTAAAGATGATTTTGATACTGAAACAAGTTAGATGATAACAGAACTTGAAAACAACACATTCTATGTGGTTATAAGTTGGTATGAAAGTTCGTTGCAATTGACACATTTGATATGAGATATTGAAATCGCACTACCCACAATACAATCCCAAACGTTCTAACTGGCACTAAGTGCCAGCTGAGCTAAAACATGCCGTCCAAGATCAGATTGATCCATATCGCCTCTTTCTCATGCAATTTTAGACTTATCGAGGACACTATTTTATTAAAGGATGAATTATAGGGCAAAACGTGTCGTTTTGGTATCGCAACATGCAAATGCTTTCATTTCTAACAATAGTTACAATAGTTGTCTGAAATAGAGGATCGTTTGTGGAGTAAAGGTTTTAGGAGAACTTTGATAAATGGAATATGTGTAAACAACATTTGAATAAATTCAAAAATATTTTGGGTAACAAGTGAACATACCTCGCTGCCGCTAACAACAGGGTTGGGTGCCGCTGGGTCGGCGGGCTGAGACCCAAAATCAACCTCCTGGCCCGTGTTGACATCAACTATTTTCAGCATCTTTTTCGTTTTGGCTTGCATCGGAGCCTGCTGGTTAGGGGCCAATGGAGGCCTGCTCTGCGGGTTGTTCTGGCCGTAGTACACAGTGGGTTTGCTGTAGCCTTGGTTGTAGGGCATGTTGGTCGAGGGCACCGGGTACATGTTAGTGGCTTGCGATGTGGGCATGTTGGAGCTGGGATTATACGGCATCCTCTGCTGGGGCACCTGCAACAGTAGGAGGAAGAACCGCCATGATCAATCATGGTATAAACAGTGGTCGTCTCGCTATATTCCAAACTTCGGAAACAGATCAGATGACAAGTTAATCAGCCTCTTGGCATGCGTAAAACCTTTTTTGACAAACGTTTAATGTTCTCTTTCAAACAATAAATCATACCATTAATTAAAATCGTTTTTTCAATACGGTTCTTATGAATCGCCACAACATAGGTTACGGTCAGGAAACAGATAGTCAGCATTTTGGATACACGCTTTATCTGTAGCCCTGTATTATACGACTCGGTTAGTCTTTCCTTTAATGGATTCACAACGATAGGCGCTGTGTTGCCTTGAGGACCATATGGGATGTACATCATTTGACCCCACACCTGTTGATTTTGAGCCTGCATGTTAGGGAACCGAGGCTGCCTAACATTCAGCTTCTGAAACAATAACAAACTACTGAATGATTCTAATAATGATTTGCTGATAAAACTGAAGTTGTTGGAAATAGCATGGCATGCAGAAACTCTGGAAGCACTTGACCATCTTAAATTCTTTACATGCCAAGCAGTCTTAGCCCTATACTCAATATGCTATGTTTAGACTTCACAACGAGCTCAGCTATGACAAATTTAATAAGATTTAGCAACATAAAGAGTCATTTTTAACCAGCAGAGCTGGTTTTAGTAATAGATTCAGGAAATCCATCATTTACATAATTAGTTACAGGCTGGATTGTAAGAAAGGGATCCGCAGAAAACGACCATCGCAAAATTATGTAGCAGAATATGTGTATGGAATCATTGCATATAAGGCTGATTTATATTTGTAATCAGATAGTGTTAATACAATTTAGCACACATAGAAATTTCAATCGAGTTTAAGCATTACGCAAATAAGAGAATGGGCTGTCGAATGGATTCCGGCGTAGTAATTGGGCTTAGTAAATGTATCGTTACGAATACTTAGGCGACGGAATAGAATCATTTGGAATTGGAACCGCGGAATATATTTAACCCGAGGATCTTTCTCAATAATTAATACTTTGCAAGAGCTACGCCGCAAACAATTACGAAATTGGACAACGTCGGCTGCACATCGCATCTTCTCGGGTAAACGTGATTATACAACACACTTTGTGAATGAGAGGACCCATGCCTGAAAACATGACCGGTAAATGCCCTGGACATGAACCTGCGGCCACATTATCCGGTCCCAAGTTCAATTTGGAACACCAATCTCGAGCAACTTTGCATGAACTTGATTACTGTTGATTTATTTAGATTGTTTTAAAATATCTTAAATTGTGTGCTTTGAATTTCAATTGAAAAAATGTGAAAATAGTTTGGATCTAGTAAAAGTATAAAATATATACAAATTCAAATTAACTCATATCACGTTGTTCTTTTGCGGCTACTGTAAATGTCGTCTACTTTATATTTTGAAACTTGTAAATTTCACTTCAAATTTAGAAAAAACTTGACGTCAAACAGTTTGATAGATCAAGATCTGACATACTTAGCGTCTGACCCGGATTCTGACTGTTTGATAATGGTACTATTGCCGCGATAAGCATAATCCTAACCTGATGCGGATGTTCCCTGGGCTACATCTTACGGGATTTATATTTCTCAACTTATCAGATTCGCTAGGGCCTGTTCTTCCGTTGAGGATTTCAATAACCGTAACCGTATTATTACTGAAAAGCTCTTTTAAACAGGGATACAGATATGATAAACTTCGAAAAACCTTTGCAAAATTTTATTTAATCGTAATGTCTGGCCTATTAGCAAATATAGAATTAATTTAAAGACACTCCTGCGACAGGGTTTTTTTACACCCAGAATTCTATGGTGATGTGATTTACAAACTTCGTAAAATTACCGGAAATGCCAATTTTAATTCTTTGTCTAAAAAACGTATTAATTCTTTTTATTAAAAAAGGTTATGATCCAAATCCGTGAACTTACCGCAGTGCCGCTGACGGCAGGGGTGCTCCTTGTGACTGGGGGCGTCCTGCTCTGTAGGTTTTTCTCGGGAGGGGGGTTATTCTGTTGCTGTCGTTGCTGAGGACTTGGGCTGATGTGAGGATATGAGCCGCTTAGTCCAGTGGATAGGCAATCATGCTTGTAGATGGCTTTTGCCACTTGTTCTGCAAACTGAGCAGCTATTTCATTCGGCGGGGACCGTACTGCTGCTTCACCTGCCACTGACTGTACAGTGGGCTGTAGACAAGAAAAAAAAAGTATTGCTTTTAACCTCACGACATAGGTCAGGGCCCCAGATGAGGTGTGAACTCCACCGATACACCCTTTGACCCCTCTTTAGATGTCTATCAAAACATTGTTGGATATAGGGCATTTGCTAATAATAAGCAAATACTCCTTATTTCACAATATTTTAAAAGCCATTAAAAATTGGTGTGTTCCTGTCTTGAATAAAATCTTAATATTCATGTTCATGTTTCACTTTCATCGTAAATGAATCGAAAAATAACATATGAAGTAAAGGGTCAAAACTCAAAACCTCACAGCACTGAAAATGGACATTGAGAATATACTTATCTTATGTTCAAACCAAGCCTTGTCATGTGGACAAGACTTCTAACATGAATACAAAAGTCCAAATTGAAGAAAACATATTGCGGTCGGGAACACAGCCATTAAGCAAATTGGATGTCTGCCTTATCTGTAGCCCTGTACCCTGTAGCCAACTATGAATCTCTCTGAATTGTTTGACGTGACACTTGGTTTAAAACATGGGAAAACACTCTCGCCTATTATATTAATACTTGGTATAAATGACAAAGATGATAGTATAGATTATGCCAGATTATGCTAGATTAAAATGATATAGCTATGTATATGCTTTTATTTGCAGAGTATATCGTTTTATTTACCACGGATCCTGGTAGTTTACAGGCTCAATTAAACAATATATCTAAATGTGTCAATGTCTGGAGAAAAGGGGCTTATGGACTTTCAAAAAGTAGATCCAGACCAGCTGCTGCTTTAACAACACAGTCGTGTATTCAGGCTCCTTGTCAGAATCAACACTATTTTGTTATTTATCACAGAAAACAGTTTCGACTAAGCTAAGATCAGACGCCGCGTTTGAAACGCGGCGTCTGGTCTGAGTCGATACTGTTTACATTCCCATAAGCCCCTTTTCTCCAGTCGTTGACACAAATATTAAAAAACATGGGGATTCAAAATAATGATCAAAAACAGTTATATGTATTTTTGAAAAAGAAAGAGTCAGAATGTTTTTGACTGGATGAAAAAGGGGTTTAATTATAGAAATTTTACATCATTTTGAATATTTACACTGTCAACATCCAACATGCTGTCAAAGCTTTGTCTGAACAACAATTGTGATTTTTCAACTGTATTCTATCTCTATTCAGTCGTGTTAAAGTAGTTGCGGAAATTGGAATTGGTACACATCTGTTCAAGTGGTGTCAAAATTAAATATTTTTTGTAAATAACAAACACAGTTCAAGTTCGAACAAAAATATTGATTTTATTAGGAATGATGTCCTAAGAAAACAGTTGATTCGTTTTAAACTATACTCTCACAATTTCGAAATTGAACTTGGTAGATTTTGAGCATAGCGAGACTAGACAGAATATAAAAAATGCAATTATATCAAATCTGAATACCACTTTCTTGTGTGTTTTCCGATATATAGTTATATGCGTACGAATATGTTGGTAGTGTATCATGGCCAAATATACATTTATTCATTAACATAATTGTCATCTGATAAGAACAAATGGTATTGTAGAATTGCTTTTAATTGTATTAAAAAGTAGAGAAGAAGTTTTTTTTAGGACACATCACTTAAAAACAAACAGCCACCCGAACAGCACAGAAACGAGTCATCCGCAACAACCCCCAACACACATACACAATAAAATAAAACTCAATTCAGTAGTTTATACTTGAAACAAAACCGTCCAACCTTGTCAAAAGTGTACCTGGTGCATCAATTAGCTATCTAAAGATACAATAAGAAGTCTATATCAAATAGCATCAGGAAAATAATTGAAATATTTGTTTTACAACGCCAGAAACTAAGTGTTACCCCAGTATATAAACATTTATGCTATAAATTGTACTTAAAAACTAATCCTGTTATCAATTCTTATATATATTAATCAATAAAAGGAGGTATAATTGGCCCGTGCCCTTGAACGGTTCGATCATAAGTCTTAGTTTGTTCTCACACATGATTTGGTCATATTTGAGCACATGCCTGAGAAAAATCTCAGATATGAGCTCAAAACTTTATAATACATGCCATCGTGTATAGAGCCTTGCATTGTGTTCAGTCACTATTGATGTCTTTATCATGTGACGAAATCAAGAGGGCTGGTGTTTCGTCCTATCGGTTGCTGTGCAGTCAGCAGGTGGGTAGGATGCGCAGCGGGGATCTTCTCTCTGTCGAGGAGCGTCGTGTTTATTGCTGATACAATTAATATTAATAATCACACTGAGGTGATAATTCTTGTTTGAGCCTAGAGGTCTCAGTGTAACAATTTCATTTTTTTTCATTTTCTTATATGTTTGTGGTCATCACATACATACAGAAGCAGTGAGCGAACTACTACGAGATACACTCTCGAGTGCCAAATTCTTTTTATCACACTTTTAAGATTACTTTTGATATTGAATCATGTTACGCGATAACAGAATTATACTTAAATCAAAATCGTGTCATGTTACGTAATTCGGTCAATATTGTATATTTTTGCAGCTATGGCGTCATATTTTGTATCTTATCATGTAAGATAAGTACATCGTTGATGGTATCCTAACCCGGAAAAACCCTAATGTTAATAAATTTTGGTCAACGTTTTTCATGGTCACTTGTGTAAACTCAGGTCCAACAGAAAAAAACGGAAAAAAAGACCAAAACATGCACTTTTCTGGGTCTACAGTTTTTGCAATAAACGTAAATATACGAACATATTTATGAAATAATCTCGGTATATTTCAAATCAATTGTGAAAAAGATGCTTCAACGCTATTACTATCACTTATGATACATCGATTGCGGCGTAAGTGGTAATTATCTCGGAGGAATCAGAAGAAAATAACATATGTATTGACCACCATTCGCTTCCAGATATTGAGCCAGAAGCACGCAGATGAGAAGCCAGTCTCCTACCACTTCGATATCCCCTCACTCGAAACAGCCAAATAAATAGCTTCTGAGTTTCGTATACATAATTGCATCTTTCATCAAAATTAGTTTCACAGAAAATGATGTCTATAAATATATGTTGCTATTCCTGCAGGTAACGCCTGCTTCTCTATATGTTATCTAAAAATATTCAGAACTGCCCACCTGATCGGATAAGGTAAATCAAGTCCTCAATACTACTCTCTAAATTTGAAGCCTATAGTATTCAATATATCTAACAAATTTATAAAAACTGGGTGTTTAATATATTGCCACTTTATTAAAAGATCTCAGTTTAAAACATTTAGTGGAGTATTTGCTCATAATGACAAAATGTTTTCAAAGCCATTTAAAAGTGTTGCTTCGTACTCCTAGACACGCTTTCGATTCATCATTATATTTTATAGTGAAGTAGTCTTAAGCATAATAAATGAGTTTAATTTTAAGGAATATTATAGTATAATGAAACTGGAATAGAGTGTTAAATAAGATATGTTCAAAATATTCGGACTGTCAACGTGAATCGACAATATTATTTGGAATGCACTTAGACACAAAGCAGAACTGTTCAAAAACACATGGTATAACCGGAATATACTACGAATATTCATTCAGACGACAGTTCGGCTCATTCAGGCTGTATTATGATTATGCTTTTCGAGAGACATACAGGGAACGTGTTATAACGTTAGAGGTATATTCGTAGTAGAGAAATATCGAACATCGTTTAAATTGTATTCTTACTGCATTTTGACTACAATCTAAATAGTCTGATGGCATTCTGACAGTACTCGAAACATTTGGATTGTATTTGAAGGAGAATCCAAACGGTAATCCTCTGCAAAACTTCGTATACAATTGTTGTCAGCTTTTAAAATTTTATCAGTTGAACATGCTATCTTGCCGACAAAACAAAAATGCATTTTGTGTGTAAGTTCTTGAACGTTCTAACAATATTCGGCGCATTTTATTGAACGATCTGACTGCATTTGAAGTGAATTCGTACATCACTCGCGGTACCTTCTGACCAGAATTTGAGCAGATGAAGTGTATTGTTCAGAACAGAACTTGGAAACAACAAATGCTATGAGATAAAAGGTTGCTGTGTTATTTGGTACAATTGACAGAAAAGTGTATGAGTTTGACGATGCACCAACCACAACACAAACCCCAAAAACTTACCATAGCACTTTGTTTCCTCTGACCTAGAGCATGAAGACCAAGATCAAATTGCTCCTTAACCCCTCCAAAACATGCTATTTTTAGACTTATCAAGGAACAAAAATGATGAACAGGATGAATATCAAAGCAAAAGGAAAGAACCATTTTTTTGAATTGCATTAAAAATATTTTAGCAAATGTTTCATTTCCTTAAATATTTTCAATAATTGTCTCAACTTGTCTGCAACAGATGATATTCTGTGGAGTTCATGGTTTAGGAGAACTTTGATAAATGCAATAATTATGTGTATATGCACAAATTCAAAAATATGTCGGGTAACAATGTTTTCCGTGAACTTACCGCAGTGCCGCTGACGGCAGGGGTGCTCCTTGTGACTGGGGGCGTCCTGCTCTGTGGGTTTTTCTCGGGAGGGGGGTTATTCTGTTGCTGTCGTTGCTGAGGACTTGGGCTGATGTGAGGATATGAGACGCTTAGTCCAGTGGATGGGCAATCATGCTTGTAGATGGCTTTTGCCACTTGTTCTGCAAACTGAGCAGCTATTTCATTCGGCGGGGACCGTACT
>JAULCE010011792.1:0-14224 GCA_032359355.1 Macoma nasuta | reverse complement strand
GACAGGATAATGTTTACGCATTGATTTGTAGAGATTGTTTAAACAAAATACAATACAATATTCTTAAAAAACCAAATGTTCAGTTAAATTCAATGAGGAGACAGTCATGTTTTACCGACCGCCATCGTTTGCGGGCTAGCCAAATATTTTCGAGAATGGTCGGAAAGCCCACGGGTAAAAGCGGTGTCAGACGTAAATCACCTAGTATGTTTACTACAAACCTTTGGATAATTATAGTGCATCAGGGTTGCAACACATTGAGTAAAATAGAACTATGAAAAACACTGTTTAGCCTTTTTTCTCCCCAAGCTATTTAAGACCAGTCATCAAACGTAGAGTTTGGTGACAATTATAAAAATATAAGCAATAAGCTTGATGCTATTTTAATTGATATAAAACCATGTAGAAAAAAAGAAGCACCTGTACGTCACGGGAAAATGCTTCATTTCTTACAGTGCTTTGCTGCTATCAGCTGCAGAGGCGCTAAGCTGTGTTAGTGTGGGGGAAATGGTCAATCGCATAATACATCAATACCAACCTAAAACGTTGGCATACTACAGAGAACATCAAGGGTATTACACTTTGAGAAGAATACATTATCTGAAGAAGAGATAAACACCTTTTTAACCCCTTTTCTCACAGGCTATCAATCCTCGAGCGAAGAGTTAAATTAAGAAATATGAAGCTATAGTCGAAAAGGGAAATGAGCGCCATTTCAATTGTATTGAGCTCATTTTAGAAAAGGAGCAATTGCACATTAAGAGCAAACACTTCATTTCCTACATTTTTCCCAAAAGACATCAGCTACAGATTCCTGTGGAGTAAAGGTTAAAACGTGTTGTAGGTAGCTCCACTTAATACATTGAAACAACCTAATTATACAACTTTTAGACCTTTGGCATATTACAGAGTGCATCAGGGTTGCTACACCTTATGTAGAGTTCTTCATCTGGAACACATCTCTAACCCCTTTCTCCCTAAGCTATTTTCGACCAATCCTCGAGCAACGAGTTAAACTTAAATATATGCAAATAGCTCAATGCCATTTTAAGAATGTATTGAAATCATTGTAGAAAAAGGAGAATTTGCTCGCTTCCAGCAAATACTTTTCTTCCTAAAAATAAAATAAAACATCAGCTGCAGATGTGCTAAATGGCGTTCGTGTGGAGGAAAGTGTCAAAAGGGTCTCTCAGAAAGTTCCGCGTTAAACATCACAACAGCATGTTTAGTTAACAATTTGGCATCATCAATAACGGTAGTTTTTGTTTTTACTGAAACGAAACGTAAAAACCGTGTTACCGGGGAGACCTATAGTCTATAATAGTATGTTAACAGATAATCGTCCCCACGTTTTCACCTATCGAAAACGAAAACATAGGTTCGCGCAGGGGGAGCGGTTTATGTATCTCTTTACTAAGAATGATGAACAAATGAATCTATTATACTAGTTTTCTTTTATCAAAAAGAGAGGTCCCAGATCAGACGCCGTCTTGGGAAGGCCGTGGCTGATCAGGGACTGCACTCTTTGCAACTGTATCATAAGGTGCCATTTAAAACATAAATACATAAGGTGTCATTTAAAAAAAATACAGAATGGTGAACAAATGCATCCATTATACTAGTTCTGTTTTATCAAAAAGAGAGGTTCCAGATCAGACGCCGTCTTGGAACGGCGGTGGCTGATCCGGGACTGCACTCTTTGCATCTGTATCATTAGGAGTCATTGGCAGCGGAAGAGTTATGATGAATACGAATCAATATTTGCAGATTTTGAGTCTTTTTAATCTCTGTGGTGTTGTGTGTATGAGTCAGGTAGTATCCTGATATATTTCAGCGGTATGTGTCATATTTTTCTGGAAACTTAAATAAGAAACAATCTGTATATGATATTAACATGTTCACAGGTCACTCGCGGTGTAATGACAGTTAATTTACATATTGACGTAGGGTTGCTAATCGCGTCGTGGCACTGTAGACTTCCGTGCTGGCCACGGTCTGTCAAGCCATTCATTATACTCGTTAAAATTAACTTGTCTGGTAAAGCTTTGCGGCTCCCGCGGATTGGTAGACTTGAAAGAGGCAAACAGTGTGCCTTCGAAGCTCCATGCTCTCTCTATCCTGATGGGATCTTTGAGTCTTAGTGACATCAGCACTTGGTGGTTTAGCATTGTGAGATCCTCGTTTATGAAGACTTTTTTACCCTTTTTTGTATGTGAGAATACGTCTATCTTTGTTTGTCTTCGGACGAATTTGACAATGACCGGCCTGGGCTTGTCCTCTGTAAATTTACCAATTCTATGTGCAATGTCAATGTCATTGCGAGTTATATTAAGGCACAAGGTTGCGTTTAAAGTGGTTGTCACTATTTGTGTCGTTTCATCCGCAGACTGTTTGTCGCTGTCATTTTTATTCCCACAATTCTTATATTATTGCGTCTGCTGTATTGTTCCGCTTCGTTTGCGTTTCTGTTTAGTTGGTGAATTTCTGCTTTCAACTTTTCCGTGTAAGATCCGATCTTTTCATCTGTTCTTTCTCTGTGATCTTCACAATCATTTTTGTGAGAATCAGTCGCAGTGCGGATATACTCTATTTCTTTTGCTTGATTGTGAACGTCAAGTTCGAGAATTTCGATTTTCCTGTTTACAGATGCAAACAGGTTCTATTTTATCTCCTTGCTTGTGTCTTTTATAATGTTTCGGATGAAATCTCTGTTATCTTTTATGAGAATATTCTGAAGCTTATCATTTATTTTATTGATTTTTTCATCTATTGTTGATTCCATTATCGGGTCTTTCTATTTCCGTTACTTTTTAATGTTTGTTTTAATAACTTTTTATCCCGCTTGATTTGGTCAGTATTAAGGCTTTCTAGTTGGGCACTGCTGGATGGGCGATCTGTTCCCCACTGCTTTTGTTTTCAATGTAACTAATGTCTAGATCGAGGTCACTACAGCTGGTAGTATTTGATTTTTGACCTTTATTTTTACTACGATCACTCATTGTTTAGTTAAAGAATGTATGTTTTGCAATAGCTACAGGCCATTGTTGTTCTATTGTACAATTGCAAGGTCAGTCCGTATTCTAGGCTTACAATAGACAATGTGCTATTTATAGTCACTCAAGCATGACGGCGCAAATGTTATATAACCCTCCTCTATTCTTTGGGTAGTACTTTTTACACCACCCTCTTGCTTATTACAAAGATTTCAAGCAATCCAGATCAGAGATTTCTTTTTACCATTATGCTTCCATTTTTGCGTCCATTTGTAACTCTGCACTTCAAAACATCTCATTGACTAGCCTTTAACCATAATAATACATCCTGTTACTCCATTTAGCAAATGGCAAAAGTGGCCACCAATGAGAAAATCATGTGCCAGTTTCACCACCCAAACTCTCGTCGCCTTTGGTACACACACTCGTCTAAAAGTCTTACCATTTTCCACCATTTTACTTTTCAGACTGGAAATGCATGTACAAGAGTACCTTTTCTACAGTGAACCAAATCTCATCTCCACTATTTCTGTGTACTGTCTCACCATCTTTAGCTCTTTCTCTGGCTCTATCTAAGGGATATCTGATATGTCTTAAACTCTTCTTCACTTACACCTGTCACTTGATCAGTGACCTTATATTTTGTAACTACTGCCCTTTGCTTTGCTTTCTAAGCTCTTGTTTGAACGGTAAATGCAATGTCACAATTACTGTACAAATCAGATATAGATTGTTCTTTGGCATTTGTAGCATAATTATACTATACTGGAAAATTGGAAACAGACATCAACAACACAAACAGAAATATAAGCATTGTTGTAACTTTGTTCCCAAATTAAGATGCAACCCTCTGGGACGGGCCTTTATTCAGCATTTCGTAATACTGGCAAAACATGCATTTCTTAAATCGGTGTTGGGAGCAGCCTAGTCACACTTGGCTGCTATAGAATGTCTTTAAGTTGTATTTTTTTTCTGCAACTATTCTCTAAGTGTCAAAAAGCTTCGACCCATGCCGGACGCAGAGTTAGTCGGCGTCTTGTCCGGATCCAAGCTGTTTGCATATTATATATTTCATAATGTCTGTTCTTATACGATTCTGAAAGATTATAATAGATTATATTGTAAATGGTTGGCATGACTAAAATAAGCAGTTGGTTTTTTGCGCTAGTGGTCTGGTAGTACAGTTGGTGAAATCGGCTTTTAACCGTTTACTCTAAAAGTTATACATCTTGATGCCTCTGTAGCAGATGCCTTTTGAATTTTTCTTTTGGAAATGAAGCATATTTTGGCTGCGGCGTTTTGAAACTTCACATATTAACTTAATATTTGGCAACAAAAAAGGCTAAGTGTCAGTCAGCTTGGATCCGGATGTGACGCCAGGTGACTCATTATTTCATCCTGACCCAAACTACATATAACAATATGTTTGAGAAAGTCAATGAAGGGTTTTTTAATGTTTTCTTTTAGTTTAACCTACTATTTAACTACATTTCTTCACAATACTTGAGCGAGTGGGATTTTGATGTCGGTGTGGTAATGGATTTTTGCTTTATCTTTTAGTGGTTTTTTTTTTATTCAGGCATAAACCTAACTTTTATCTATGATTTTCCTTTTTTCCGCCTACACTTGATTATTGTAATGTCGGTGTAGAAGTATCATTTTGCTAGTTAACGGCTTGTACATTACATTCTTATGATTAAGACATCATTTATATGCTTCTTACAGGAATCGATTCTTCTTCGCCGTTATATATAGTTTTCATATTTTCCGCGATTATTTAGACTAGTATGATTGTAGTGTCGGTGTAGAAGTAGCATTTTGCTGTTTCTGCCACGTGTACTATACATTCTTACGAGTATTAACATATCATTTAACTCCGTTTTGATTTATAGTCTTTCCGCCGAATTTTGTACAAGTATGATTGTAATGTCGGTGTAGAAGTAGCAATTTGCTGTTTTAGCGACTCGTACATTACATTGTTACGACCATTTGGCTTGCTCGTTCGTTTGCTCCAACAGGGTCAGTTAGCTTTCAGATTTGGGTCTTGTAAGGTGTATTTGACATAGCTTGCATGATCTATTTTCTACTTTTAAAAATGTGATTAGTTCTTCTGGAGTAGATTAATTGTTTTTCACATATATATGACCAACCTTTAACATCCTCTCTCACATACGATCTCCCGATAATAACACACACAAATCATCTAACTTTTGAACACTAATTAACTAATTTAACACG
Source organism: Macoma nasuta (assembly GCA_032359355.1). Classification (NCBI taxonomy): domain Eukaryota; kingdom Metazoa; phylum Mollusca; class Bivalvia; order Cardiida; family Tellinidae; genus Macoma; species Macoma nasuta. The sequence continues at coordinate 8,993 of JAULCE010011792.1, read as the reverse complement.
AAAGCAAGTTAATCCAGTCTCTGTGTTTTTACAGTGCAAAACTCCTAAAGTGTTAAAGTAAGTTCATGCAGTAACAGTACCAAGCTACAACACTGCAAGGATGCGAAGAGTACCTGCACTGACCAAAGCCGTATGTGGGATGCCCGTTCAGTTGCGGACTAATAAGTCATATAAACATATCAAATAGTACAATATTGTCCAAAAAAAAATGTTGTAAAATGTATTCAGAGGTAGATGCGGTCTAACTTTGTATCAGAAATTGATACAATATTTAAATAAACTTTTTACATTGTAAGAACATTTTATTTATATTCTCAAAGCCACTTTTTACGACTTTGAACTTGATAGTAGGGCCATTTGTTTGAATGGATTATATTGAATTCTGATTGGCATGAATTTTCATATAAATATTGATAATATATTTCCTTATGTATGTTCTACGTTTGAACTTATTTAATGCACAAGTGGCGGTGAAATAAACAATAAACTAAAGGTCGAATAAAAACTTCACTTCATTGTAGATAATAATTAACAATAGTTACTAGTACACAACCGTCATATACCCAGTAGACAATGCATTAACACACAGTTATACAGACACACAACCTACCCTATCTCAGGATCGAACGAAGCACCCAGCTATTTAGCAAATAACGGCTATTAAGCTAACATATTCCTCCAGCTGACAGGCCTATCAACAGGGGATGTACATCTACCATTGCCATTGCGTATTTCGTCTTTATATGGATAGGTAGCCGAAACCCAAAAACTATTTCAAAGGGCACCAGGAATGAATGTTAGCTGAAGCAATATACCTTAATTGCAAGTTTTATTCAGTGCATTATTTCAGTATATGCAAGGTGGGGTCAAACAATAAGTTAAATTAACATTCATTTTCCGTCCATTTCCAGACAACAAGTCAACACTCATCAGCTCAAATGATTTATGTCCTGCAAACCCTAAAAGACACCCTCCCATTTTTATTCATGACTACATCCTATACTAGATTTGTAAACCTTATTGCCCATCTAGGGTAAGCTGTACATGTAAAACATAAGCTGACCTGTTTATACAAAGCATCCAAGATAAGCTGTTTTATGTCTTTATTAGTATCACACGAATAAATTATCTAATATAGACTCATCGCCAATGAAAAAGACCTGAGGAAAAGGATGAATACCGAATCAAAATATGCTTATTTTAAATGGTTTTGCTAATGATGTTGAATATGAAGCATCTTTGCAATACGAGAAAATGATCCATTTCCCCATTATTTTCAAAGGTCATGTACAATGAACTTGTAAAAAAGTGTTATATGAGGTAAAGGGTTAAACATAAATGATGTGCAAAACAATTTAAGTCTATATCAGGTACTGAGACTACAGTGTAGTACCTTTAGAGTCAACACTTTTTATAGAATATGAGGACACGTCAACAAATTTCAGGTCACCATAGTCCATAGGGTCATTGACGCAAACCCACAAGTGCATTTTCGAACTTTTATATTCAGGCATAAACTTAACAACTGTATATAAACGATTTGAACTGGTTTATTTAATATTGAGCTTTATACGAGTTTATTTGAGCTTCGGAGCGAGAGGATGCACTCATGGCCGCCGCCACATGAACACCACGGGAAAGTATACATATAGTATAATTTACATGCTGAAGTCGGGAGCTGTTTGCCAAAATATCACCATGGAATGATACATGAATACCGGGTGTTAGATAGTATGTATCACTCAAGCCAACAATCTTATTTCCTGTATAAAAATGATCCATATCGGTCATTATAAGTCAATTGGTCAAAACAGTATATATTGTCCACTCAGTGATAATGCTGACAATGAAATCAGTGAAATATTAAGGTGTCACAATGCAATATTAATTCCACTAACCAAGTCCACAGCATGATGTCGAATATGTACGGGGGGAATACGGACATAATAAAAAGCACCATAAGCTCCTATTCAGTCGTTGCAACTTAAAACAATCAAATAACGGTAAAAATAGCAAACAGATTGGTTCGATATCGGACGTAAAATTGTCCAGATGTCTGACCTAGGTCCAAGGTGTTTGGCGCTTTGAAAATAATTTATCAAGCAGGTATAAATGAAGGTATTGTTAAAACATTGTTGACGAGAACTTAGAATAGACCTAGCTGTCACAATTGTGGTATGGGTAAATTTCTCGTAATTATGTACAATCACCTCATCTCGTACGTCCGTAATAGTTTATGTTGCGCATAACTCTTGAAGCGTTTGTACTAATGACTTGAAACTCCATGGATATATCATTCAGGTTGTGAGCTTGTGCACCTGGGTATTTTTATGGTCCTTGATTTTGTGCAAATATGGCATTTTTTACAAAGCGGAAGTGGGGGCATCTGTGTCATATTGACATATTTTCTAGTTTATATGTCTGACTCAGTTGTTCATAACCCGATAGTTTCTATTAATCACGCGGCTCATTATGCGTAAGATTTGTAATGCGAACTGATCTGTAAATGACATGTTCCATTTTATCGTTTTGAGCCTGATTGATTTATTATAAAACACTGGCCGATCAACAAAGGTTTTCAGATACAAGATTATGCTACATTCTCATAAACATAATAATTAGATCGAGGCTTCATTATCAACCGATACTAGCATTATGCTGATATAATATTTAGGTGTGGTATTTCTTAATATCGAGAATGTGAAAAGTACATGTATATCAATGCAAACAGTTAATAGCGCCTTGAAGAAAATAAAACTTTCATTTGTAAAAATAAACACTCCAGAAGTAAAAAACCTTAATACACCGCTTTTAGATTAAGAAACTGCTTTTAACAAAGAAGTACATCTGCCTTAGTTTACATTTTACTTTTCAACACAGGAAATGTTTTGAATGTTCGTATACATTGTGCTATTATAATGTCGCTCAAGCGACGTCTTATATAGATATGCACGAATACAATTTGAAAGCTGCACAAAATGAATCTAAATCATGTTCATTCACTATTATAAGGAGTATATTGATCAAAACTGAATGACAATTACGTGTTCACATATAAGATATATTACAGGCTACTGGTGAAAAGTAGCGGCAAGAAAATGAAAAAAATAAAAATAAACATCCGAAACCTGAAGGGTTGAAAAAATCAATGATATTATCCTATTTGTCACTGCGACACGGAGTCTGTACCTTTAAAAAACAAACGAACAACAGCAATGTTTGTGTGCTTTAATTTGACTTTTTTCTTTTTAAAACATGACAACAGACCCGGATTCCTATGAAAACAGCTCGGCTGGCAATATAGATGCTTGTACTTATTCCTCGCGGCAGACAGTACGAAATGAATTCTATTGCGTCGCCATAACAGGCAGATTACCGTTCACATTTTACCAGACACCGACTCGAATAAAAAGGAAATTGCGTCCTTATTTCGCCAACTGAGAATATGACTGATCAGGCTGATTTAGCGTGTTTAATACAAACGTCAATTAAACATCTTGCCGTTTTAAATTCATGTCTTCTTATGGCTAAATAATTTATTTTGGGTAATAACTATTTCAAAACACACGTGAGCAGGGCGCCGCTTCGAGCCTAGAAAATGCCAAATTCAGAAGTAAATTTCGCATCCACACATTCCCTAGTTCAAATAGAAGCATCGCCATTTGTCTGGTAATCAAATATACGAAGCAAATTACACGAGGTGCGGTAATTCAAACAGAAACTTTAATTACCTATCTTCTTGTCGCATGAATGTCTTCCCTTCCCCGTTCGATGCTCATATAAACTCGTACAAAACTCAATATTAAATAAACCAGTTCAAATCGTTTATACACATTGTTAACATTAATCTATAATTTTCCCTTTTTCCGCCTACATTTGATTATTGGAATGTCGGTGTAGAAATAACATTTGCTAGTGTAACGACTACATTACATTCCTATGATTTAGCGCTATATCATTTATGTGCTTCAAACAGGTAACGACTCTTCTTCGGCATTCTATATAGTTTTCCTATTTTCCGCGAATATTTGGACTAGTATGATTGTAAAGTCGGTATAGAAGCAGCAGTTTGCTGTTTTTGCGACGTGTACAATACATTCTTACGAGAATTTACCATAATCACTTAACTTCGTTTTGATTTATAGTTTTTCCGCCGACATTTGTAGCAGTATGATTGTAATGTCGGTGTAGAAATAACAATTTGCTGTATTAGCGACTCGTACATTACATTCTTACGACTATTTGGCTTACTCGTTCGTTTGCTCAATCAGGGTAAGTAAGGTTTTAGATGTGGATCTTGTAAGGTGTATTTGACAAAGCTTGCATGATATATTTTCTACTTTTAGGGTCGAACAATATGTTAAGAACGATTGATGGTGTAACAGGTGACATGGTTTATGATTGTTTGTGATAGACCAAAAAAAGCCAAGCCTCACCTTGAATTAAGGCGTCAAATGCAATGTATATTGCATATGATTCGGCTAATTCTGAGGTAAATGTATTATCAATCAGCTAAGCTCGTTTTATGATCGTATTATATATTTTCTAGGTTAATGTGATCTTTGACCGCCCACTAACGTTTAAATATGATTGATTTTTATTGTAGTGCCATACATTGATTGGGGTTATAGCATTATTGTGATTTTTGCAAATGAACCTCCGTAACAACGTTTTGTCCCTTTATATTCAATAGGCAGACGTATCCCTCGATTGAAATGGTTATCCCAGCGCAATCTGAATCTATATATTCTGGTACGTTGGTAATCCGTTAATTCCGTCGTTTACGGTGAATACCATATCGTCCCAGTCTGTGAAACTGGTCGATAAACACTGATGATTAGATTAAACCTTAGTGGATAATAGCAGAACATGTAACGCCAAACCCAGCATCTGGTTAGTTTTTGTAAAATACACGACTACTGTTTTTGAGCAATTTCAAGCTGAAAATATAGCAACAACAGAGTAAACTCCCCTTTACTTCTTGCAATCGAGTAAAAAATCATATAACTTTAAAACGCCAACAAATGACGTTTTTAGGAAATGTTGATACACGTACAAATTAGAAGAAAGATGTCTGACTTCAAACCCTAGCCGCTATTCGGATCCACAAATATCCCCCTTCGTTAATTCAAAGTAATTTCAGCTTAATTGTGATCATTACTTTCTTTTTAAAGTCCATTTTCATGTTAGACACACTTCATTTTGTTGGTAAAAGAACAGTAAATACATGTATTGAGACTATGTTGATTTTGCAATTTTTAACTGAAAGTCTATGTTCACAGAGGTGGCTAGATCCTCAGATTGCTGGTCCCACTGACAAGCAGCTTCAATAATGTTTTTTGCTTAAAAGAACATGTTTACATGTAATTAAAGAACCATGCCTAGCAGCAATACATAACACATACAAACTATACCATTGTTTCATGAATGTTGGGTATTTTGCGTTTGTTCTGATGACGACGGATATTCATGCGAAAAAAACATGTCAAATTCAGGCAACTTCATCTGCATAAACGGTCAACAGTAGGAAAGTGGCAGAAAGTGTGCATTGTGTGTATCCTACACCCGTGCCTTTCTGAAAAAAAATCCACTATGAGGGGAACCTATTCATCTCCATTTTCCCCCTTGTTTCAAGCGTTTGAATTTACCTCAAAGATACTTAGTTTCGGTGTTGCCCAAGTCTGCTTATTCTAATTTAGATCTATTTAATATTTCACCAAAGATCATGAACCTATTGGCAAAACCCATCAAAACATGTTGTTATGCAAGATGTGGATGCATAACAAACATCCCTTTTAATTATCAAGTCAAACAATGCAGACCAAGTCAGCCTTTACATTTGAATAATCAATTATACAGGGACCATGTCTCATATTCACCGCTAATCTTGTACTGGCTCCTTTTATCCTTAACAGCTGTGCCATTCTTAACAATAATAGCCCCCGGTGTTTATGAAGTATTTTATGACTGTGTTGATAAACAGAATAGGCGGATACATAACCAAATGAATAACAACATATGTTACATTAATATGAAACACGCGTCAACCATTCTTAGAATAATAGCGAAATATTTATGGCAATACTTATGCAAGAACATAACAACTTTATAGCTGTGCGTCAGCTTGCACAATTTTGAATTCTTGACAATGGTTTGAATGTCTCGGATCGAAAAACGTCACTGAAAGCAATAAAGTGCAATTTAAAGTAACTTTACTCTGTCAATTGTAACCATTCGCCTGCTGCCAAAATTGTCGTCTGCTGAAAATGTTGTCTGCTTTATTTTTAAACATCGTCCGATTTTCTTAAAAATTAACGAACCTTTTATCTGAGTATCAAACAGGTTGGAGCCAGATCAGACGCCGAGATACTCGGCGTCTGATCTGGATCCAATCAGTTTGAATAATCACCTTAGTCGCGACTAGCAGGCTAAGGGTTTATATAAAATATGCTCACAAACTACACAGCTGGCAAATGACAGTTCTAAAACTGATTCAATTGACTGGTTCCGCACCGGTTCGGTTGCGGAGCAATTTTACGAACAAACCGGTTCAAAACTCTCAGAATTCACGCGTTGCGCTTTATGAATCGCATATGCCTTTTATGAGAGTGCTAAACCATATCGTAGGCTATATTCCATGAAACACGGACATGTCGGTTTGATTAGCCTTCTTATCTGTACCTGGTCGGTAACGATATCAGTTTTAATCTAATATATGTCCGTATTGCATGTTATTTGTTACCCTTTCTATACCAATATCTGCCTTTCCAGCAGACCGTAATGTTTTGCGATATAGGGAGATCCGGTTTACTTTCTCGTATGTCAACATAAGCAGAATAATTGCCTTTCAATCCATACCATTTCATTGTTTGTACACATTTTATGCTGTAACATATCGACAAATAAAATATGTTTAAACCAACGGTTTCCTCACCATTCACGCACCATATCTGGGTCCATGAAACCGGATTTCACTATAACCGCAATGCATTATGGTTTACTGACATAACGCGTATGATAGGCGGCGTCTGGGCTCAATCTTAGCCGTGTTCAACGACATATAGCCAATTCATACAGGCTATAGAAAACCATTTGTTTATTTATATCTTTTTTTTATTCCGTTAACGTTTGCATTCTTAAACTAGTTCCAGCTGACAGTTTTTTTGACGCCAAACAAGTAATATTGAAGAACCATATAGTGTAATGATATTTCACAGCTACAACTCAACATTACTTTTGTTTACTCACATGTATATGTAGTTTAAGGTACTATTTTAAACTTTTCTCCATATTTTATTCTTATTCGTGAAAATATCTTATTTTAAGCCCTCCCTATGGAGTAAAGGGTTAAAGCATGACTCAGTACAACAAATGCTAAACACTTCTTTTACATTTTTCATACGCTCTAAAACCCAAAGGCCTTAACTTTTGTAATGAGAGAAAACAATTTCATACTCCTAGTACTAAATTTTACAGTATGTTTGAATGGATGTATACTTACAGATTATTTGATACAGTAAAAAATCATAAATTATACAAACACAGTTCCAGGATCATCTTTAATTTCCTCGTCCACCACCACCCCATTACCTAAAAAACCCCGGACCCACCAATCGTCGGTGTTCTATGAAAAACACGTCTGTGAACCTTGGTTAACCCTTAGCCTGCTAATCGCGACTAAGGTGATTATTCAAACAACTTGGATCCAGATCAGACGCCGAGTAACTCGGCGTCTGATCTGGCCCCAAGCTGTTTGACACTCAGACTATAGGTTCACTAAATTTTAAGAAAATCGGACGATATTTGAAAATGAAGCAGACGACATTTTCAACAGACGACAATTTTTGTAGCAGGCGAAGGGTTAAAACTTCTACTGGTGAATGTAAATTTCTAGTGATATATAGTATTGCAAACAGTGCGGCACATGATCAGAGGACTCCTACAGGAGAGCCCTCTGATATTGGTTTACACTGTTTTCAGATGAAATTTGCAACCAGAACACCATTTCCGGATAGTGTGGTTTCTGATTTAACGGATTCCGAATTAACGAGATATCACTGTATGTTTGCTGTTTATCAAGACAGCGTCCGGGCATGGTCTTTATATTTTGTTTATAGAAATTTGCGCTTTTATAGACAAACAAGTATACAAAGTTATTCATATCATTTAGTTTCATTAATATCTCATGTCGAACTGATGATTTAATCGAAGCTTAAGGGCGTTTGCGGCAGTAAGGGTGATTTTATTGACTCTTTTCTATGACCAAATTCACACTTTTCTATGGTGAAGAACCATACAGAGCCATTTGTTTCTCGATCAATTAAATGCAATGTGAAAAATGCATATGTGTGGAATGTTCTTAAACCGGTGTTACGTAACTCTAGCGAGAGCCGAGATTTTGTAACTGCCGCAAACGCCTTTAATTTGGAACTAGAAAAAAAAAATACTGTTGGCTTTGTGAATACATGTCGTAGTTTGGAGAATATGTTAAATTTGTCCAACCAACTTCAACGAAACAAGTTTTAACTTAACCCTTACGGTGCCAAATTTAAAATAAAATGGCGGTTGTGACTAGTTTCAGATAAAATATTTTTAAATCAGCGTAATAAATTACAGAGAAGATAAAATATTTTGTACATTCCGCATCTTTTTACACGGGACTAACATTTATTGCAAAATAGTGAAGTCCCAGATCAGACGCCGCCTTTTAAGGCGGTGTCAGATCTGGGACTGCACTATCTTTAAAGGCGCATTTAGGCGACTACGGCGGTGAAAGGGTTAAATAGTTGAAGACGACAATTGGAAAATCGCTACCATAGGGTTACATTAATATGCCACATGTTATTTAACCCGTTCCTGTACAAGCTATATTTAGACTAATCCGTAAGGAAAGAATCTTATGAAAAATCTGAAAATCTGTGCAAAATGAAAATGCCGTTTATGAATTACATATAAATTTTCTGATGAAAAGGAGATTATTTAGGAAAATGGAA
>JAULCE010011681.1:0-14225 GCA_032359355.1 Macoma nasuta | reverse complement strand
AGAGGATAATAAATGAGTGTGTGTTTAGTATTGAATTTATTGAACGAGTTGGATAAAATGATATATTTTGCGAGCATTGGCTAGAAAAATATAGTTTTATCCGACGAGTTCAATATATTAAAAACTAATCACACACGAATTTAATATCCTCATTATCACAAAATGTCCGTTATGCATTTGTATGGAAGAAAAATATATCTCTGCAGTCCTTCTACTCTACATATTTGGCGCAAAAACGTTAACGTCGTCTATGATAATGTCATCAACATGACGACGTTTGGTATATGCAGTGCTTGTTGAAAAGCTGGGAAACTATGCACATTGCCATACATTTATGATACTGCTTTATTTCACTGCCAGAGGCGGGAGGCGGTTTTGTGTGATTATGAACGTTTATGCATTCTTTGTAATCCAGTGAACCACTGAATAAAACAGCTACTGTAATCTCCGTTGAATTTCTTATCCGACCGAATATGTTTAAGGTCATTACTCAAGTAAGTTAATATTAGCACTAGGATAAATTGCAGTACATAACTTTATATTAGCAGTTTGAAAACCCATCAGGCGACTCATCAAGCGATGCTTGATTTTGTACCTAAATCATTCATAAAAATGCTTTGCATGGTATAAACGTATTAACAACAATAAAATGAGACCATAATCAATTATTAATTAAATGAATATTCATTTCCAAATATATGTTCTTTCGTAATCATTGTGTGTATTGGGCAGTTTTAAAACAAAATCTATTCATGGTCAAGCAATGAATTATTTCAGGATATTTGCCGTTTCAGCCTGATAGAAAACTATGAGCAAGCTGATGTACATGTTTGGATTCAGATCAAACGCCAAATCTACTTACTTTGACAGAAAGCCGTTAACGTGTAGAAATATACATTTCGTCATTATACTGAAGTGATGCATGCTGATTTGAATAGCACACTAGTTTTTAAAGTATTACTTTGTCCATAGTTTTCTCATTATTGTTAAAGAGGTTGAAACGATTTACATACCAGTAGGTCACGTAAGTCTCGCCGAAAGGCCTTATTCATAAAGGCATATACCATTGGGTTGGCAACATTGTAGAAAAAATACATGTAGAAAATTAACATATTGTACGGAATCATCCGATGAGCCATCAACCAGGCCGGAAGGAACACTATAATAAACACTACTGTTACTACAAATAACATTCCAGCAGTCCGAATGTTTGCCACGATTCCTTTTTCACGAATCGTGAGTTGCCTAGAGAATATCTCTGATCTTTCCGATTTATTCCTCGCCACATTAAATTCAGTATCAACTTCAGTTTGAACACATCCGTTTGATATTGACGCACGTGTTTGTAAAAATGAGTTCTCTGTTCCTCTGTATGAAGAGTAACCCGATCTTTGACTGCGTTGTCGCTGTCTCCGTGCTCGTCGCACTGTGACAAATTTGTAGATGAGAACATATAGTATTACAACAGCAATGAACACAATAACGAAGAAACTAGAATATACTTTTTGGTAAGTATCCGTGAAAGATGTACTAAACAAGAGCCCATTCGGCCTACAAATTCCTGAATGCACTATGCTTTGTTCATTTTCCTGTGGAACAACTAAATCATCTAAAGATATATTCTGAGCAATAGTTAAGTTCGAAAGAATTGCATACGTAAGGGACGCGTTGTAGTTCATAAGGCTATATAAAGCCTCTGCTAAAGTGGAATTATCGGCATATTTCGTAGACTGCATTTGAAATACTCCGAAGTTTAAGGACGTAATCATGCCCAAGACAAACGCAATAAACGCAAGCCAAATAATAGTCATCTTCGCTCGTCTTGCATTTAGTATATGCAAAAATGGATGGCATATGCACAGGTATCTATCGACAGCAATTGCCACCATGATAAAGGCAGAAAATGGCACATTTGAGGTTATGAAAAACATGTAGAGTTTGCATGCAAAGTCATATCTTAAATTGTATGAAACATATTCCACTGTCATTGTGTAAGGAATTATGATGATACACGTAAAGAAATCTGTACATGCCAACGTTATGATGAAGATTGTAGAGGCCAGCTTGTTCCGTTTGCGCGCGTACACATAGAGCACCATCAAGTTTCCAACTGTACCTACAACACTGAAGAACGAGAGGATCCCTATCACAGCCATAAGCAAGTTCGAATCCCCTTCTGACGCCACTGACTGTGACAAAGGTGTGTGCGTTACGTTGTGTGACATCTTGACCGTTTTGTTCAGCAACTCTACAAAAATAAAACATTGTATAACACAGACTATTTATCTTCTTTACCTGGGTACATACTCGTTCATGTATCACATAAACGAAATATACTGAACTGAGTAACAACCATTACTTAATCATATACTCCACAGAAGCGACTTTTGGAACCGCATCTGTTGCAGACACATATTGCAAATATTGAGGGAAATGAAGCATTTGATCGCCACGAGCAAACGCCTCATTTTCAACAATATTATAAATACAATCCAAAAATGGCATTTTACTTTTGCCTATATATTCATCATTTTCATCAAATTATTTCCTTCTGGATAAGACTTAAAAAGCATGTTAAGGTAATGGTTAGAGCCCACCTGTTTTACTTCTGGCCATCTTAGACTGATTTTGTATTCTCTACAAAGCATTTGACTCATTGTTGATAGAATCTTTAAACAAAGCAAACATTTTGTACTCACTAAATTGCGTTTTTGCTTTACTCTCTATTATATGGTTATAATGAAAGGTTCGCAGATAAATAGACACATTTTTTCAAGGAACCAACACACGTGTGTTGATTTTCAAATTGTATTTCAATGATCTACTTGATACTTTTACATAGACTATTGTTCGAATCTGTTATAGAATAGTTGTATCTATTTCAAAGTTTTTTAGGTTGGTTTGGGCCAAAGGCGGATGCAAAGATTTAAAACCTATTTTGAAACATCACCAATGCCATCGCACTGCATTATGTGTTGATAACTATGCCTACAATACAGGTAACACATTTATATCGAGGAACGGAGAAATTGGGCACTTAATCGATTGTTCTTATTTTCAATACAATGAAATGTTTTCATTGCATGAAGTTAATTATATGTGGAATGACTACAAGCCTTAATCACAATTCTAGTTTGCATATTGAATCTTGCAAGACATAGAGAGCATAACGTTTAATAAAATGGATATAAACAGTTATTTCGGTGACTCTGAAAACAATGATGTCAGTGGCCATGTTTGATGTCTTACGTCTTCAATATTAAATAAGATTTTGAAGAGTAATGTTACGTCTTACATTAATATGTCTTTAATTTTGAAAAATTATATTTTGTTGTATTTTCCTTAATTGCAATTGGGTAAAATGACTGTCCATTACCTCAACATTGTAAGCATGCTTCTAAGAGAAAAAGAAATATGTACTTGTATAATTTGCAATGTGACTTAATATAATGGTAAGATATAGTGAAGCTGCATAATGATTGAGGTCACATCTCAATAATATAATAATTGGTACTAAATATACGGATTGCTACAGCTACCAGACAATCTTATGTTCTCGAATATTGAGCATTCGTATTTCAAAGCAATGCCGTTGTTTCGGGTATATAATCATTGCTATTTACTGGTATGGATGGTCGGCATTTACCTTTGATGCATTATTTTTAACAAAACCTGTTGTGAATGGTGTGAAGAAATTGAGGGAAATGTTATGTGGTTCAACTATCAATATGAAGAAGAATAAAATGCATTCAGTGAGTGTTTCGTAACATGACTTTTCTTGCTTTGCGTTAGCCATTCTTACGACAACACGTGTCTTCGCAAATGGCATATTGGGAATCTTAAGTATCATAGCTATGCAAATCACCTATGTTTCCTGATGACTTGATTTTAGCAACATATATACTCAGTCAATACAGACAAGAGTTTTCAGAAAGCATTATGCAACCTCGAATAGTATGTATCCTTAATATCACATGAACTCGTAGAAAACCTGTTCATTAAGGCTATACTGTATAAAAAGCATCATCGCTGTCAGTGTTTTAACACATTTTTATTTTATCTGCTGGTTTAAGTACATTGCGACACAATGCTCTCGACAATATTTATAAAATTCAAAAACATCGTCCTCTGTACATTATTTTAGACACGTTATAAAAAGTATTCAGTTCATCCCCCTTTTCTTGCAGTCTCCACAAAAATTCTACTCAAAATCATAGACATTGCCTTGAAAATACTATCTGATTTACGAGAAAATTCCAAGATGTTTCTTTTCTGAAGCTACACCATTTCCCATCAGCTTCAAACAAACGATCGTTTATCTCAATAACAACTGTTATGGTAAAAGTTATGGCCTTCCGTCAGTACCTGCAATACATTGTTTTTAGTTGTGTATACACATTAACAAAGATAGTTGGTGTAATCGCTTCCGATGACAATGGTAATAAAAGGTACACAAATAACTGATGATAGTAAAGTGATATGAAAACAGCGTAGGTGCATAAATCTGTATTTAATATGGGTATGACCGAATTGAATAGAATTATATCTCAAAATATTTTATTACAATAAACTGGCAAAAGATATATAAACATAAAGTATAATGGAATAATAGCAAGTCATGGAATATATTTGACTAGTTGATTATTTCACTACAGCAATGCCAATGCGTCTTCTTATGAAAGAACCCCTGCCAAAGAGATGACCTTTAAAAAGGTTTTAGGAAACTACACATTGCCTTTATCGAGCAAAAGCTTTATTTTCCGCAAAGTTTCAGATCATATAAATCTGGCTTTCTACAATCTCTCTTCTTCTTGCTCATTAGATGCTTCATTGTGGATAAGTCTAAAAAGGCATATGAAGTGGCGCCCTTTAACCGGTTTAAACCCCCGGTGGCGTGTTTGCAACGGACCGTTCCAAGGTCGTTCTCCTATCTTCACCCTAGATTTATGTCTGTTTTGTCCATGTGTGTCTTCTATATGTAGCGTATGTTTGAGCTCGCGTGTAAATGTGTGTGTGGACGTGTATGAATGTGCTGAGAAAGTACTTGTTTCTGGACTGTGGTGTGTGGTATGTCCTGCAAGACCTCCTTATCTACTTTTACTGGTTATTAGATTAAAATCGTCTGTGTTGTCGGAGGCTTTTGGTAGCCTCAAACCGGTTGAATTGAATTAGTGTTTATCGATGCTTTTAACATGAAACAAACTCTAAATACTTATATTCTAAATAAAGATATAAGACCAATGCAAAATAACGCGAAAATAAGTTACTCGACTACTCCGGACATTCAAAATGCTATATAAATGCTTTCAAGTTTTTTTTTACTATAGAGAAAATTACGTGAGAAACATTATGAATTGTAAACGTCTTTCAATCGAACACTCAATTTCCCCCAATGCTTTCAATGGTTATCTGCTAAGTCATTAAAATTGGAGTTTTCATTTCCTGAAGACAATCTTCTTGTACACCATATACTTTCATTTTATGAGTCTAAAACATCAATTGGAGTAAAGGTTAACCTTTAAAACACATCCGTCCTTACTTAGTAAATAGTCAAACCGATACAGATGGCTTAGCACACACCTAAAACAATGATTTGAGCAAATGTCTATATATTCTATAAATTATCTACCGGTATTACTTTACACATAAAAAATTAAGGATCGTAATGTAATGGCCGACGTACAAACCTCACATATCCGAGTATCAAACTTATGAAAGTCCGTGTCGATGTTTAGAAGACAGTGCATTCATTGGCATTTTGTCTACAAATTTGTCAAACACATTTATATATAGTGGGAAAATGCGTAGGACTTAAAGGTGAAATAGCGAGTATGTATTTTTGGATTATAAACAGTACTTTCTTACAAAAAAAAAATTAGAACATAATTATACTTCTCAGTTCAAAGTATACTTTAGGTAAAAAGGGAAAGGACTATTAAGGTTCATAATATGGTTCCTATTATATTTCTAAAACCACAGTGAACACAGAAGAAAATTCTAATTTAAATAAGGAAGGATCATCCTTAATTTATCATAAGTTGCAGTATAAGGCAAAGACGAAAATAGTCATTTATAAATGAGTAATACAAATGAAAGGGTAACTATTTTTTTAATAACAGGAAATTATTAGCGTATTTGTCCAGTAGCAAACACTTATGACTAGTCATTTACAGTTAAGGTTGTTCCTGTATGAGAGCGTTAAAATACTTGTTGATAAAATATTGAAAAAGTTGATAACTATTGTATTAACAATAGAAACGAAGCTGGATTGCAGATTGTCCTGCACATTTGATGTTGGGTTGTGAGACTGATAACGATTCCTAAATTGACACTGTCAGCGGCGAGTTAAATGACATATTTTATTTTCCATCTATTGTTAGCAAAATAAGTATCATGAACTAAATAACAATTATGAAAATAATTATAAGAAGAATTGTACAAACTTTAAGACAAAGATAAGCATTCAACGCCTTTTTTTCAAAGGTAACAATAATTTATTTTGTTCACAATATGATTCGAACCTATGCGGAAGAAATGGAATGCATTGCAGTCATGGACAATCACCACTGCACAATTACACTTAAACGATAGTCCAACGTTTTTCTTTAGTAAAATAGTTTCAAAGATACCGTTATGCAATTTTGATGTCTGATAAAACTACCATCTGATTTATCATGGATAATTCAATTTTCGAATCGGAGGACAGAGCTGTATTTTTAAAATAATTTTTGATCAATCTCCATGAGGCATGGTATCTGATATGGCTATAAAATGTAATAATGATAGCCGTGCTAACACGAAAATGATTAAACTATATAGTTTTAAGCAGGGTGTTTACCGTTGAGAATACGGGATAGTTTTGTTTCTTATTTAAAATTATCCCTGTTCCGAAATTTATGGATTCCCCTGAATCATATCAAAACTATTGGATTCCGTATGTATTTGAGAGAAAACTACGCAACCTCAAATTTTACTCTAAATGTATGATTGGTTACTTTGGCCAGACAATACACCATAAGGTCGACAAATCGGCGAGAAAAATCAGTTTTTTTATAGTAAAGATATGCTTCATTTCTTACAAATGTTTCAACATGCATCTGCTACAGAGGCGCCAAACGCGTTTGTATTGAGTAAAGTATTTGGAAAGCTTGTTGATATACACATTCAGGTATATCCGAATTTTAAAATATTTTATAAAGCTGTTAACTACCAATTCGAAACAATATAATTGCATAATAACATAAACACTAATAGAAAATAGTTATAATTAGCACCGTTCTCCCAGTGTTTGAATTTGAGAAAATACGTCAGAGATACGATGTAGACTGCAGGTTTATATCAATGAAATATTATATCAATTTTGACCTCTAAGTGTGACCTTGTCGTTTGTCCTACATAAAACAAACATGCGCTATGCACATCGTCTGTATATGGTGAACATATGTATTATTATATATATATATATATATTTGAGCGGTTTCAAGTGATATAGAACGGACATAAAATTGCTCATATGACCTTTTACCACTTATTGTAACTTTGACTACGAACGGACGTGGCTAAACTATGCACTGTGCACATATATATCTCAGCTTGGAGAATATCTGTGTCAATATGGAGTAATTCATTTTCAGTTGCCAAATAGTTCATAAACAGGATTTTAAAAAGTGTCTAAACAAAATGGCTGATTAATCTCTACTCTTCTTTGCCTTTGTGAATGTTGTTTGTTTAGTTATTCAGATTTACTCTTTTTATTAACTGTATGGGGGTCTGAAATGAATGTTTGTTTACAAGATTTCGAGAAAGATATTGATATAACAATATACGTGTTTTATTTTACTGCATGCTCTATCGTATGTTTCAAAACAAGAAGAATCTCGCTCTCGGAAATTCGTAAAATCTTTTAAATAGCTAAAATAGATAGGTGTGTACCTCTTATCTGTCTATCGGTATTCGTGTTGTCCTTTAAACTAATAATACGCTTGAGTGACCAGTTTTTAATTATAAAATTGAGAGAAGATATACATTGTTGCTTATAAAGCTACATAGCCAAGTTATAATACATTGGCAGCAACGCTACAATTGCCGACGCTGAGCATAGTGAAGCTTTACAAAACAGTAGTAAGCCAGACCATACGCCGTAAAAGGTTGAAAACAAAGTCTGCTCATATCACTCGGCAATACCCAGTTCAGCTCTTTTTATAAGTGAAAGTTAGTTGGCTCCTTTCCTTGTGTCGCGGCGATTAGCTGATTTGAATCTGCCCAATATTGGACTAGAATTTGTCTTATATCGGAGTGGGTACCGTTACTCTGACTTCAATTGCATAACGATATGGGCCTGAAAATCATGAAGAAATTTCCAAAACTTCTACGTCAACAAGAATTACAGGTTTGTGTTATATGTCAAACAATTTGTCAAACTATCGTCTCCTTGATTTTTATACCTTGACTAATAATATTCCAATTGGATGATATTTTACCTACGTGTCAAACAGCTTGAATTCTGATCAGATGTTGAATTAATTGGTGTCTTATTAAGATCAGAACTAATTGAACTAATGGCCATCTCGGCTATAGTCGTGATAAGTGGGATCAAGAACTTATGGCCATCTCCGCTATAGTCGTGATTAGTGGGATCAGGAAATAATGGTCATCTCGGCTCTAGTCGTGATAAGTGGGATCAGGAACTAATGGCCATCTCGGCTATAGTCGTGATGAGTGGGATCAGGTTTAAACCTTTTCCCGCCACTAAAATCCACAGTGATAAAAGCGAAGTCCCAGATAAAACGCCGCTTTGTAAGGCGGCGTCTGATCAGGCACTACACCTTTGTGCAACAAAATTTATTCCAAATATTTGGGTCTCGGAAAAGCCAGTTTATTCAATTAGTTATATAATTTACTTCGTTAAAATGTTTATCAAAAACAAGTTACCCAACCGACAATTTTAAATTTGGCAGCGAAAATGGTTAATGGCAAAGGTTTCAATGAAAGCATAAACAACTGTTAACTCTATCCCTCTTCTCACGAGTAGTGTTTATTTCACAAACACTTAAATCCCAATCAGACACCGAGTAACGTGGGGTCAGATCCAATTTGTTTGACACTCAATAGTTTCACCAACATTGAAGAAAATCGAACCAGGTTAAAAACCATTTAGACGATAATTTGTGCAGACGACTACATTCTTTGTGCAGACGACTACATTCTTTGTGCAGACGACTACATTCTTTGTGCCATTCTTTGTGCAGACGACTACATTCTTTGTGCAGACGACTACATTCTTTGTGCCATTCTTTGTGCAGACGCCTACATTCTTTGTGCAGACGACTACATTCTTTGTGCAGACGACTACATTCTTTGCGGCCTAAGGATTAAATAAAAAAAATATGTAAAACAGGTCAACTAATCCGATCGATATGCTTGTCATTCCTTTGACAGCATGACGTATAGTCCAATGATGCTGTTTTGTTTTTATCTGAAGGACAACTTCCTGTTTGATTGAACCGGCAATTACCTACTTGAGCTGATAATTTGCATTACGTCTACCGCCCAAACCAAGTTTTCTGAGTTGGTCTTTTGTTTTTTGATTACGCATACATCTCAGAGACCAACGGGAATGTAATTCGCATTTTGTGGTGTCGGACCCTTAATACGCATTACCGTACTTACTCTAAATATGCGGCCGTAGTTCATGCACAAATAGTAAAGAGCCTTATCACACTAATCCCTTAAGAAGCAGCCTGATCAGGGTCTACATTATTTGTATCTCTATTCAAAACATGTTTGCATCTTAGCATATAATAAATACAGACAATCACATTTATAGGACAATGAAAGGAAAATTTAAGCTTGGCTGAATACTTAGAATAATTACGGTAGTTGCTTTAAACACGGAGTCGTCGTTCTGTGGCGACTCTCACGGAGAAACCGAGCTTACGTTTAGGTTTTATTGAAATATCCTTCTCGGTACATGGCCAAAACACAGTATGCCCCATAATGCGTCAGACGTCTAAAGCGTCATGATTCGCTAGTTGGCAATGATAGCATTCAACAATAGGTACTGTGTATGAGTCTAAAATAGTATTTTGAGTAAAGGGTTAATAACAAACACTGACCCGCAAGTTGCAAGCACACGTTTGATTATTTTTGGTTATTTTTAAGACTCTAGATAACTTATTCCTTACGCTAGTGCACAATTCAGGCAAACAGTAAGCCATTTAAACAAGCACCACTTGCCGCGACATTGTATAATGCACACACAGTAAGCCATTTAAACAAGCACCACTTGCCGCGACATTGTATAATGCACACACAGTATGTCTTCAATTGAAAAAGAAGTGGCGGCGTTTGCGACAAAACTTATGCTAAGAGATTGATCCTGAATTGACTACAAAGATCGTAAAACTGGTCTATCATTTAAAGTACACAGACGTCTTGTACCACCGTACATACCATTACTGGAGCAATGGTATGAGTCATCGCTAGCAGGTTATCATTCTTAAATCATTAATGAACTGTTCAAAACACGCCTATGGGCAATTTCGACGTTGACAGCAGATGATATATTTATGTGTACTAACAGACTTTCTGTAGGACAATATTGGTGGAAAAAAGGAGAGAAAGTGTTTATTATTATGACAGCACCAAGTAACAACGAGATGCGGATTTCAACTAAGACGTGGAGCAGAAATCAATATCAAAGGCACTGTAAACCTTCCTGTGCGACGGAACATTAAACTCTTTACCCACTACTCAACGTGGCTCCTACTCTCCATTTCCTCTACTTGATAGTTAAGTTTGATATTAGTGTCGTACAACTTGGATCCATATGTGAAGCCTAGTTTATTAATGTCATATCATAGTACAAGCTATTTGCATATATCACCAATATCGTCAGGGTTTTAACCTTAACGGTTTCTATTTTCCTGCTGTTGCCCATAAGCGATCTCCTACTGAATACGGTAGGAAACTAAAAAAAAGATATATTGAAATGAATAATTCAGAACTACGCGATGCTTGCACTTGAAGCTAAATATGGAGATTAAAAGTACAAGACGAAAGACTATCGCCTGATTGTGCACTGTTAAAGTGTTTAAAGATATAGACTGAGGTGTTAAAAATGACTGATGCTCATTTCCCAAGGATCAACATTTGCTGTACTATTCATAAATGTACATTATTATTATCCTTTAGTAGTTATGCTAAAAACATTTTATATGTAACACTTCTGAATTGGAAAGTCATAATTTCTTAGTGCACAGAACATTAATATTAGCTTCAACTTGCAATAGATTTTATCAAATCTCACTTGAGTAACACTCGGTAAGTTAATGACTTATTTCAGTTACAATATATACATTCTCTGCACGCAATGATATTGCAAACATTTGCAACCATTTGTATAGTCACAAATCAAGATCTAAAATATTAATAGACCTGTTTAGTGTGCGAGACTATTTGCAACTTCATCAAAAGTGTGTTCTTTATCACTGAAACACTTTTAGGTTCCATGTGTGTTTAGTCTTCAAACCAAAAAGCCTATTTCTTAGCAGAACGCTTAATAACTGCATTTTTTATCGAAAATATTAAGAAAATATGAAAGTTAGCAAAGGCTAAATAAAATAGGATGTATTCGAAAGGTTTTGGAACAACGAAAACTGTAGACACTTGTATCCAAATTAACTAGCTTTTTATTATAATAACTACAGTTGCCGGTGTAGAGTTACTAATTACGTACCTATATAAACTTCATAAAACCCTATGGTGTTACCACTTGTTAGAACCGTTTTCAAAAAGCTGTTTTTAAGTAATGGTGTCAAAACTTTATCATTTTGGCATGTTTATCGGTATCCCTAGTTAGTACAATTTGTTACATGTGTGCACTCCTGAAAGCACGAGACTAAAAGTTGTTGTTTTTTATCTTGTTATATCCTTCACATTGTTTGTCCAGAATAAGTGTTCATTTTCATTTGAAAGGAAACTGTTTTCGGACCAGCTAACAGTACGGTTCATAGTTCTATAGTTTCGCTGGAAGGTGGTTGTGATGAATAAGTTCAATAAGCCACTTAGAAAATGTGTAGACATGTATTTTAATGTTACCAATATAAGCGCCTGGTTTCAAATCAAATATGAATAATCGAAAAAGAATTATCTGACAAATTCTAACATGACCTAAATCTTGTTTCTAAATATTTTTTTTATAAATAATTCATCAATTCATTATGCGTTTTTATATCATAATTAGTTCTTAGGAAATCAAGTTAAAGCAATAAATCAAAGCAAGCAATTATCACTTCAATTCTGAAAATCAATTGATAGCATTTGCTTTTATAACCTTAGTATTACCTTCAATGTTTAACGGTAATGTAATTGTTTTTATATGCCAAAGTGTATATACATGCTATAATATCGTTTATTAACTCGAGTCTTCCGAAATTTTCTTTTTTCGAATTGCCCAAAGTTGGAGTTTAAACCAAATTTTGGTTGTTTCCAACTGATACAAATAACCGCCACAACTTCGACGCATCTTCAGATCGCACACTCAGTTTTGTAGTCAAGACAGAGGATGATTTCGATTTCACCGATTAGAAGGCAATGAGGTTCGACTTTATATTACAATCAATGATAGTAGACTATTAGATCACAGTTACGCTGCTGACTGTCCGAGAAGGAAAACATTGCATACTTTACGTATCATCCTTGCTTTATAATAGAATTCATGTAGAAATACTGAATGAATATGTAGCCCTTCATTTCATTGGCTATTTAGACCAAATCACAAAGAAAGCTGAATAAGAAGAATATCTAAGAGAAAGGAAAAGCAATTTACAATTTTGAATTGTTTGATAATATTGTCGAAAATTGAGCATTTACTCATTTCTCACGCTCAGGTATCCGTTACTCTCATGCCACGCAATATAAAGTATATTATGGGATTGACCCTTTACCAAATATGCTTTATTTAGACTCATCCCCAATGAAAACATCTGATGAAAATGATGAATATCTAATGGACACGAAAATGTCAATTTTGAATGGTTTTAAAACCATAATGGAAAATGGAGCAAGTGCTCATTATGAGCAAAATTTGATGCTTCATTTCCACAATGTTTACAAAAGTCAAGATCTACAGGCATACGTTTGAAAAGGCGTTTCTTTTAGGTAAAGAGGTTTTGAAATAATATCAAAAAATATTTGATCATTTGCAACTAACATGAGAACCAGATGCCCTAAAACCTTCTGTTGTTAAACTGCTATAACCACGATTGCTCTGTTTTTGAGGACTGGCCTATAGCTATTTACATCATTTGTATTAATAGCATGACTTCATTTTCAGCGCCAATCTACCGTGTCGCAATATAATACAATATCGCCTCGACGACTGGCATATAACATTTTATTATCTGTTTTATTCATTTTTTTCCTTATCAAACATGAATCATATCGATATGAAATGAAGTATGTGTTTTATAGATCGTATACATACCCATGTAATTGTGAAAATCATGTACACTGTCAAATGCTGGACACATAAACACATCGTTATCAACATATGACAAATAATTTGATACATTCATTTTCTAAAATGCAAAAACTGTAGATGTTAGTTTGTACACATAATGCAATCAAGGATCATACACAGTAGTTCGTGGCAAATTACATACGCATAACATAAACTTATGGCAAGGAATAGGTTTTTGCAAATTTCTTAGAAATCTTTTAGAAAGTGAGTTTTTGTATTCTCATCTCTGAAATGACGTGCAGAAATACATCTTATGCGAGTAGTTTGCTTTCATACGAACACAGTTCCATTTGCATATCATTTGGAATAAATGTTCATCATGCAAATTGAGAATAATGAGCTTTAAATGCTAATGTAAAGCTATTTAATTTTAAACAGAATAACATGCGTCAGCAAGATCGTTATTCATAAAGCTGACATAAAGCGTATCATCGGTGTTTCCAAAAACCAGTATAGCACATGATACCTAGAATATACTCAACTGAATTTGTTAGATACTAAACTTCTGGCGTAAGAATGGGTTGCTATCCATTATCAAACGGGTTCGAAGAGAATCGATATAGTTGATTATTCTGTTTATAATATACACACTTACGATTTCCAACTGGCACAAAATAAAGATAAAGAAAGATAAATAGAGGATCTTACATGAGTGTTTATTCCATATCATTTTTATGAAACGAGTTGACTAAAAAGCATATGA
>JAULCE010011570.1:0-13975 GCA_032359355.1 Macoma nasuta | reverse complement strand
CATAAACATAATATTAACTGTCATTATTGTTACATAGTTACAGCAACACTATTAACACACCATAATTTTTTTAAAAAAAAACTCACACCCATTCCGGGATTCGAACTTACGACCCTACGACAGACGCGCTTAGCAGTGATTACACTTGGCTTACGTTATATTGACGTTATATTTACTTTAGCGTAATGAAATCAACTCTCGCGATCGTCTTTAAAAGGAATCCAAAATACCATTAGTGTGTATTATGTTGTCTGATGTACATTTAAGATGGTAATGCAACTTCTCTTACTTTCAACATTGCATATCTGAGTGTCAAACAGCCTGTTCTCTGAGGAGCATAATTAATCTTTGTCTCATCCAAACATATGAAATATGCAAATGTTACTAATTGTTTACTTGTACTATTATGATAAATGTTGTGTTTGACTTATCATTATAATGCCCTTTTTCAAAATGAGTAGACAGATTTCAGTGTTCGATGCTTATCTGAAATTCGATTAATTGTATATTTTACTACTTACGCTAAAACTATAATCACTTTGTATCATATGCAAGTGGCAAGCATTACGTTTTATTGCAAATGAATTTCAATTGACTGAGCTCATTACTCCATTATGCTTTTTTAGATGCATTCGCAATAAAGGTTTTTGGTATCTAGGAGAAAAATAACATCCAATTTAGAATGATTTTGAAAAGGTTTTGGATATAGGAGCATTTTCTGGTTGTGAGCAAATGTTTTATTTCCCACTATGTTTTCAATAATTGTGTGTTGTAGCGACGTCAAACGGCAATTCTATATAGTAAACGGTTAAACACCAGGAATTAGATTAGTATGTGTCCGGTTTAGAGAGGTTGTACAGATTGATTGTACGTATGTGGTTTTAGAAAAAATGATGATTTCTTCTAAATATTACGTAAGTGCTATTTGCAAAAATGGAAGTTACGTGCTTTTTTATGAATATTTGTTTTCTCCAAAAGCACATGACAATTGCCGATGTGGCATACACGTCATTTTAGAACGATGTCGACAATATAGCATTCCAAGTTTTTGCAACATCGCTGATTAACTATAGATGGTAGATTAAAATCAAATACATGGGACATATGTCATGTTTCGACTTGATTGAAGATACGAAACATGGTTAATGCATTAAAACAAACAACGCATGAAGTGTTTTCATTTAATTCAATAACAGACTTTGTGCCATTTGTTGGAAACAGGTCAGCAAGGTTAAGTCTGTCGATCCAGATCGTATGTCTCCGAAAAAACAGTTATATTCGTGTGTGTGTCGAATAGGTAAACATAAATAAAGACTCTCCCATACGTGGTCGTGGTATATTGAAAATATATAAAACGACCTATCAGAAACTGTACAAAACGAATGAGTTTTGTAAAGTTTCTGACAACGAGTTTTATATTTTCAATTTACCATACCATGAATGTAGGATTCAGTTTATATTATCAATTTGAATGCGACGGTTAATAGCGCTATACACATATAACGTCGCTACAGAGTGCAGTCATTTAAGCGCTATTCATAATGACGTAACGCAGCATTATCATAAAACTAGATATATATCGATACTATATAATGGCGTCATATCACGCTGGCGACGTCATTAATGATATAATATTTGCTTTAACCCGTAACACGTCAAGAACAATTTCGTCTGCTGAAACCCTCGTCTGCAGAGTTTTAACCCTTTCCTATTCGCATCAAATTTGATGAAAATGTTGTCTGGAGTTACTCGGCGTCTAATCCGGATCAAACCTGTTTAACAAAACCGCGCTTTGAATGATATGGGTTAATGGATTATGTGCGAGAGGCGTTCAACCTATTATGCAAAATGTTTACGCTTAGCGTAGTCTTTGCTTTGCACTTGCTGACTCTTACAAAGGAGTTTATCATGTTTGTAAGAGTACTATGTACAGTATCTAAAAGAGTGTGTTGGATATTTAAAATGATTCGACAGAAAATTGATGATTTTGTTGAGGGATAAGTTTTGGAATTTTTTAGGCAGAACTTGTAAAGGAGACATGCCATCGTGTATATTTGCGTTACTGAATACCACAGATGCAATAGTCCAATGGGGCTGCATCGGTGCTTTTTGGCATCCATTCTTGTTGATATAGAATTCAGCTTTCACTTTTGTGGCATTATCTATAAATATCAAGAACGTTTTACCGTAAAAGCTGACACAAGCCCGAACGAGAAATACATGCGCACCTTTTTCTCATTTTGGATTTATGAGTTTTAGCACTAGCTCTTTTTACAGATCCCAGTAACATACCACACTTGTTTGCCATTTCTCTTTGCGTCGGAGAATTCATCATTTTAATCAATTTTCGACTTTCTTGACGACATCGGCAGTAAATGATGGTGGGTGTTTTTGAAATGTCACTGTTTCCCGTTTGTGCGCGTGTTATTCGGCATTTCTTATTTACCATAATGAATGATACACACGATAGCAGCTAAAACAGCATGTCTCATTTGTTTTTACTTTCTTTAATTATAAGTTATTCCTCAAAAGTCCCAATCATAAATATTCTGTCGAACCATTTGGAATATCTATATAATTTTACAGGTCATCTACATGGTACTCTAATACTCTTGATAAACTCATATGAATGAGTCATGACGTACAAACCCAAGACTGCTTTTAGCTTGTACAACGTTTCATTATAAGTTGGACGCCTCTCGTATAAACTTTCCGATTATTAAATCTAAAACTACGGTTGAATACGAGTAGTAATTTAATATTAAACTCAAAGGAAACATAACTACAGTGTACCTAGATCGACTCAAATATGTTTAACCCATTCCTCCACACAAGCGCCTTTTAGCACCTCTGTACTGATGGTCTTTGAAAACATTGTAGGAAATTAAGCATTTGCTCGTAACCACTATTTTTTAAAACAATTAAGAAAATAGCAGTTTTCTCTATCCCAAATTTTCAACTTTCCAGCCCGATTATTTCCACCCGAATAAGTCTAAAAATAGCTTATGGAGTAAAGAGTTAACAATCAGCATATTTCACGATTATTTCGTAATACATCAGATGGCATTTAGTTCAATAGTGGTTATTACAACTCAGCTCAGTAAACATACTTGAATCTATACCAATTAAACACAGTGTCAAAGATCTACTTGAATACAGAATCAATATTGCTTCAGCTAAACGTTATTTAGTAGTTCCTCCATTACCTCATAGGATTTGAAGGCGCAATGTCAATTGGTACAATTGATAATCTTATTTCTTTTAGATGTTATCAATAATTAGGTTAAAGTCTCTCTTTTTACGATACGTTTCAGAGCTAAGCACATTCGAGATCTGTAAATGCGAATCCACTAATCAGTCTACTGATCAAAACAGATGTTAAAACTCGTTATAGTTGAAATACCCACATTAGGACTTTACCGGCTCGAGACGAAATCCATTACTTTTACATGATTACCCGCGTTAATTTCGGTCACAATACTTACAACTTATCATTCCAAATCAATGATACACACTTTGTTACTACCTCTTTTGGACTAAGTTTAGAATGGTGCTCCGTTTTACATGCAATTTACACTCGTGTTAGATAAATACATTACAGAAGAACAACAACAGATTCACGTACTAAGTACGATATATTATTTCTGTTCTCCTGTATTACATTAGTAACACTTAGTACTAATACACATGTGTGTTTCTGTATTGCTGTTATAACATTACGAAGCACGATAGTTTGTTTTTGTTCTTCTATATTACATTTATCGGTAAAATATTTTGTTTCTGTTTTTCTACATTGCATTACTTAGCATGATATTTTTTCATCAACTGACATTCGTTTTAAAGTACTCACAAGATTCGCACATTTCGTTGTGCCAGTTCACATGGCTAATTGATTGGAAATTGTTTTTTTTGGGTCGAGGTTTCTCCTCCCTCGCATGATTTTATACTATCATATGTATTACTAGTGTTTGTTTAAGCAAATCCTCGTTGCCAACATAGTTGGACATGATGAAGTGTGTCCTGTTAAAATTTGATTCAGACACGTTCATCTACTTAGTAATTATTGAAGTTGTGCACACCGGTTGGTTACGCTTGGTTACGAGTAATTTAAAGAAATAAGCATACAGTGAAACCGAGACCGACACCTGAATGTTTCTTTTAATTAGTCAAGCACAAAAACATAATTACAAATTATGTACATCAAATAAAATAGCCAAATAAATATTGACACACGTATCACAATTAAATGGTTACTCGAAGCAATGCTACGTATAGGCTTGTCAATAGACACTTAAACGACAAGTTACCTGCATTCTTAATGGTTAATACGTTTTAAACGCTTTTCCTAACAACCATTACAGTGAAATAGAAGTATAATACCTGTTATCATATGTATCATCTAATTTGATTAATGCGACATGATATAATAACTTAACAACATACTACTACAATATCAGGTTACTTTCAGGCACAAACAAATGCTAATTAACTTGGTCTTGATAATTTTTAATCACACTTCAACATTTCAGCTGACTTCTACAACTGCCTGCACTTGGACAAAATTTCATGTCTCATCTTTTAGCTATGCACTAGGTATAAACTGGTCTATTAAGTGCCATAATATGGCCTTGTTACTTTTTATTAAGTTAAATATATTTACTATGTATTATGAATACTTGAGGTCGTGCTTATACATTTGTAGATGACAATTAAAATCAAATTTGCATTAAATATCAAGTATAGCCGTTTATCACTAAAATAGACGATTTGTGCTTCAATAGGTGAAGATGAAATTAAATTCGTTCTTCTGACAATAAAAGTGACGACAATGGGTAATGTAACTTAATGAATACCATCAACCACACTTTTGATAGAACGAAACATTGAATTATGTACATCATACATCATTTATCACGGCGGCGATGTACGGTAGGTGCAGATAAAGTGCTTCCACAGTTTTGTAACATATCACTGTCATTTCTTGCGCAATGAGACCACACTAGGTCTATCATAACGACAACGCCCTGAAATGAACTGAATTCATGCAATGATACAATACCGCAATTTGGTTAACGAGAGAATCATAATAGGCAAACACATATCAGATTGTGACAAATGATGTTTATTGAAGTTTCATGTCGTTTCGCACTAACGTCTTATGATGATTAAAGAAACGACATCAGTGTACCTCTTATGTTCATATTTAGCATTATCTCGAACAATTATAGTTTCAAAGGAAATATATATTACACTTCGAACACAGCGCATCTTAATTGAAAGACAATACTGATAAATTGTAGTTATCTTCTAACTTTATTCGACAGTCGAAATGCTGCGCAGTTACGTTAGACAACCAGAACAATTCATAAAATCAAATACAACGATTATCGTGCTATGATATTATGAATATATCAACTTCTGCCAAATATTTCTAAAACTAGGTAATGACTTAATCACACAGTGTTCATCTTTCGCATTTAATACAGGAATAAAGAAAAACAATATATGGACTGACAGAACAAGAAGTGATCCAAAATAATATTGTTTTCCCCAAAAATCACATGTATGTAATTGGTAATCATATCATATCATCGTTTAAAATGTCTATAATTTGTCAGAATGATGTGATCAGTCACGCTTCCGTGGAATTTATTCTTCATTATCTTAATAGTTTAAAGACGATTTGTATTATTATTTACCGAATATTCAAAACAAATTGACCAGCTAATTCGGCCCATGTGAATTTTACAATTTGTAGTCATTTGCAACAGTATCAAAGAATCATTCCAAAGTATTAGCAAATGACTTTAAAATGAATTTTGATATTCATGTTATTGTGACAAAGGTAATATGTAACTAACTTTACACTTTACCCATTACCATAGCTTCATATGCTTATTCAAACTATTCCAACTGAAATGATATCTAGGCAAAAGAAAAATGGCAATTATGAATGGTTTTGAAAGCATTGAAGAAAATGGAGCATTTGCTCGTCACGAGCAAATGCTTCATTTCCTACAATGATTTTGATAGCTATCAATTACAGAGGCGCTCTCTGTGGAAGAAAATGTTAACTTTTGTCCATAAGTATTGCCTGGAAGTTTCAAAGCGATTAAATGTAGTGTCTTGTATCTTGTTTCAGTGTATTGTTGCGTTGTACAACTACTTAAGGAATAATGTTAAACACTGGTGTAGTCTGACAGCTATCTCGTGACAGTTTAGTAATATCCTCAATTCAGAATGGTTTTCACGTGCTTGTGAAAATCGAAAAAGACTTTTTCCTCAGTGTCAAGTCTCGTTCTTGATTTAGACCATAGTTCGTTTAAGTTATTTGTTTGAAAATTATTTTCCATGTTTGTTTGATAAATAAGTCTGAGCTATGCTAAATATTTATTCTGATATTAAGACGTTTTTGTTTATTAGGTCGTGGATATATGGTTTCATTGCGTTGGTAAAATGAATAGAGATTAATTAGTACCTGTTCAGATGCCGCCTAGTAAAAAGTGGTGGCTGATCTGGGACTGCACTATTTGCAATGGTGCCATATGGCAACATAGGCAGCGAAAAAGTTAATTGCATGTCAGTGGCGAGTAAAAAGATAAGCGCGTGTCTTTGGAAGCAGTTTGGATCTAAGTCAAAATGACGGATCATGTATTGGAGTTCAGTTGTTGAAAACTCAGATATGATTATTCAGGAATTTAACTCTTTCCCCGGTGCGAAAAGGTCGTCTTTTCTCATTCTATGCTGATTCATTCTTAAACTTCATAGTCGGTCAATTAGTTTGGATTCAGATCGTACGCCGAGTTCGGCGTCTAATTATCTATCCAACTCTTTGCAAAAATAACTACCATGATGATACAAATTTTGTATTATTTCGGCTCGAACTTACATACATGTGTATCGTTTGTAATTTAACGTTACAATATGCATATGTTTTTCAGAAAAGCAGAAACGAAAATGGGTGTGAGCAAATTAAAATCGCAGAATATCTCTTACTATCTGTAAAATCAAATCAATCGTTTGGAAATTGAGCCTCATCAACAGCAGCCAAAACTTTCCATACTCACGTTTCTCACGTATAACTGGGCATGGGTGTAAACTATACGTCAGTTATAGAATCACGTATTAAGCATTTAAACCAAATAAAGCCTGCGTTTTGTTTCGCTGCACTATGCTCTCTTCGACCTATTTGTTAACAAACCTGATGCTCTAATGTATAACCCTATATGAAACTGCAACATTTATATTCGCAAAAAAATGTTAATCTTAAATAACATAACTGCATAATTATCTATGGCCATTTTCGTGTTCGTCATTTAATTATTAATGTGGTAGTGTAAATATGCAAGCAGGTTAAACAATATTTCAAATTGTACTATCTAGGGCTGATGTATCATACACCTGCGGTGATCTGCCTCTACACATTACCGATACAACTTTTAAGTTAGTTTATCTAAATTGACATAACTTGCCATATTATTCATCTTGGACACATGCACGTATGGTAACAAGAGTCTTTGCTTGTTCAGGATAATAGTAGCAATGCCCAAGCGGTGTCCAAAAATTTTGATTAAGTACCGAACATGTGTATATTGGAGGACGGAGGTCTATTTTCTGATTCGAGCATCGAAATGTTGGCTTTTTACAGACAAACCAATTTATAAATGTCTCCCTGGGGAAACAATTCGAGAGAATCAATGTCAAACCAATGTAATGATGAATGACAATAACTTGAATTTGTTCCCTTGACATTATTGGAAGTAAGAAGTTTTTGCCTCTTGCAGAAAAAATTACGGTTTCCGAAAAAGATATATGCAGTTGGACTTCATTTCAGATTTACCGTAATTACTCTAAGTTTTCGGCCATCAAGGGGAATTAATGTGATAATAAAAAACGGATATAATATTACAGCAGGGCTAACTCTTTGCTCTCATGGATCCAACAATTGACATGTTTATCTGTTACCAACTTCGCAAGGATGTTCCAAGAACGTTGTAGTTAGGTATGTACTTTTGAGTCTTACCCTCTTTACATTTTCCTCAATGCATGCCTTCATAGTTTTATTGTATGTATTAACAATTATGTCATTTTTACTCCCAACTTCAACAAAACATTTGAAAATACCCATGAAGTTAGATATATATTGCTGGTCAAGCAATGTTTTCTGATAATTGATATTATATTACATACATTGATCATATAAAATGAATCGGATATGTGAGAAAGTGGATTCAATGCATTCAATTATAATTGACACATAGACGTTGACTGAAGTAAACAATCATCATTGATAGCTTATTCATCGTTAGTGCAAATACCTGATTGGCTCACAACGTATTCTTTTTTCTAACGATCAGGATCGTTTATCTTGACGACTATGCTCAGAGGTCATACGTGTACGGTATACTCTGAATCTAGTAAGAGGTGTACCTTGGAAGACATACATTAACACACATGTTCCTTCAAACGAAAGGTCTGAATATAATATGTAGTATTGAAATATATATTTTATTTCGAAATTCAATGGGTGTCCCTTTTGCAAGGATAATTGTGACATACATGCCACACTAATCGTGCAAAAAGGACACATATTTCTTTTGCATTAGGGTATACATATAGCCTGAGAGTTCATAAAGAAGACATAAATGATGCTGAAAAAAAACGAATCACTATCTATTACAGATTTCATACCACTTACAATGTTTTTACTTATACCTACAACTTCTACCAAATTTTATCGACTGACACTGGGAGACGAAAACTCTGGATCGTGATTGAAAACTAATACAATACCGGTATATGCCTTTAGCACTGCCTTGTTTAAATCGACTCCAGATCTATCATTCAAGTGCAAGTTTGAGCAGTGTGTACTCATTAATACAGTTACATTAATACTTACCGTATAAAACATACAACATGGTTGTTCAGCAGAACCAATAAGATGTCATTGCGTTAGGTTATCGTGAAAGATACCTTAGTATTAATTACCCTTCACAAAATCGGTTTCGGAACAGCTTATGAGACATATTATTGCCGAATGGTTTTAATTTGTTGATCTGTATCTTCGTATTAGACTCCCCGAATTCTATTTCGTGGCGTATTCACTAACCAGGTATAATACATACGTACACAATATTACTGAAAGCTTTGCCTCTAACGTCAAGATCTGAGCGGTTTGTTCTATAAGCGTTTATGTTAGTAAGCCTACACCAATCATGTTTTGTAAGCTTTCACATAATTTATTATCTAAATACTTCCGTGCTTTGCAAAGGTAAATCGTTGACTTACAATAAATTGAATGCATCTGGTTTTATCGTCGTTTTAATACTTCGATACACGCACATTTGTAAGCATCGGTGATGTTTGCCTTGATGATTTAGTGTAAACAATATAGGTAAAACGAGCATACATTTAACGCTTTCGGCAAAAAAATTAATTTATTTACCCATCCCTATGATTTGACCATTCGTTAAAATCGTATTTTTAGATCCGATTGACGTTAGAAACTACTAATGAGGCTTGCACTTATAATTTAGGATGATATATTATCATGAAAAAAACCTTTCCTGCATTATGATTGACTGCCTTGTCAAGTACATGCTTGATGGTACTGCAAAATCTATTTACGGATGGACATTAAAAGGAATACACAAGCGTGCGAAACTCTTTGCTCCATGCTAACATTAGACGTATCCCAACTGAAATATTCTGATGAAAAGAATGAATATCCATGCAAAAGATAAAAAGGGTTTTTCGCTCGTTACAAGTTAATGTTCCATTGTTTACAATAATCGTCTGCTACAGAATCGACAAACAGCGCTTCCACAGAGTAAAACCAAAATTCATAGTTACTTATTCCTGAAAACATGATGTTTTATAAAATAGTCGAAGAATATGTTTTTGTTAGATTTAAGACTATTCCAATTTACAAGGTAACGTTTAAGCTCGATTACCATATTTGTGCATTGGCTTATGATTTCTACAGACGGGAATGCTTTTTGACACCTCTATAGCAGACACTTATTGAAAACATTTTAGTAAATTGAGTATTCGCCCTTAACTCATTCCTTCCTAGAGACGCATAATTGCGTATCTATTGTGGCCGACATTTGAAGAGATTATGGGAAAAAGAACATTTCCTCCTCTGCAGCAAATGCTCTATTTCCCATAATATCTTCGAAACCATTGACATTAAGCAGTACTTTGTTTAGAGATTATGTTTAGTAAGCTAAAAATAGAACAATGACGTCACAAACTAAATATACTATAGGGGCAAATGAGTTAACGAGCAGATCCACCATTTCCTACAATGTATTTTTTTAAATTTAAATTTGCTAAAACTTTCCTTTGGCATAGATATTAACTTTTTCCTCCGTTTATTTTTTGTAGAAAAATGTTAATTAAGTAAAAGGAGTTAAGGGTTTAACTAGCTTCAGGAGAAGATATTGCTTTCAAGGGTCGTAAAATGTCTGAGTGTGGCGGAAACACGCAGTTTTTCTTTGTCAGCATTCATTTATATCTTAGATATGCGTAACCTGGTTACAGTGGGGGAATCGCCGTCTTTTTTACCTTTACAACACCAACAGAACGCAACTTATATAAAATAATAAAGATATTCTAATCATTTTTGAAATACATAATACTTTATTTGTCAAACAGTCGGTCGGCGTCTGTGTGGCTCCAAAATGTTTGTACAGATGTTTAGAGCGTAATGTCTAA
This sequence comes from Macoma nasuta, assembly GCA_032359355.1. Lineage (NCBI taxonomy): Eukaryota > Metazoa > Mollusca > Bivalvia > Cardiida > Tellinidae > Macoma > Macoma nasuta. The sequence continues at coordinate 3,256 of JAULCE010011570.1, read as the reverse complement.
CACGTTTTATCGTAAAGACAAATAATTCTCCCATAGTAGTATAAATCATGTAGCATGTGACAAAAATGCGGATATCAATATATGGGATTTGTTTTAAAGTACTTGCCCTATAAAAGCAGTTTCATAATTATTTACAAGTAGGCTACATGAAAATATACAAACCCACCCTATTATATATTCTGATTATCAAGCGATATCCTTGCATGCTTAAGATCCTTACCTGGGTCATTTTTATTTCTTGGATTTTATTTAATTAACCTATGACTCCACGATCTATTTTTAGATTTATCCTCATACATCATTGTAGAGACATAACCATTTGCTCGTCACAAGCAAATAATGCATTTCCTTCAAAGTTATCAATAACAGTGAATTAAAGAGGCGCTAAAAGGGGCTTATGTAGAGGAAAAGGTTAATTATTGTGATGCTACGATGTATTTGTTCGTATACTACAGAAGTGCCTTCCTTATGCCTTCGTAGGCGACAACATATGAGGAAATTGTAAAATATCAACACAATTAAGATTTGGCATTTTGCGCGTTTAATTGTAACAACATCTTCATATCCATTTATAATTGATAATTTCCTAGAGAGTCTTCCTTGTATATCGGTGATATCAAAGAATATTAATTTAAATTAGCATACGGCATCATAAATTAATTAGAAATTATCTCATTGGTTTGCTTTGCTTGCTGATTGGAAGGGTGTTGTATTTTAACGAGGTTTGGTGGCCACAAAACCACCCCTTCTACATAACAGTTTTTGTATGTGTTACCATTTTATATTTTTTATAATCCACGTATATAGCAACCACGGATATGACAGATAATTAATGTTTAGTGCTCCTGTGACTTAGTATCTGTCTGCGTCAAAGAACCTCATTAAAACCAGAAAATTGCTCTAACAATAATCCGTACAGTCAGATATTGAGACTAATCAATCTATTCACGTCAAACTTAGTTTTGTAATTGCTGTGTCTTTATTATAATGGTATACATTTATCCTAATTATAAGTTAACTCGTACTCATCAATAGCCTTGGTGAAGATTGCACTCATGTTATTCATTCGTCTAGAAAGGAATTTCATCAAAGCTAGATACATGACTAAATTAGGTAAAGTCGCTTGCTCTTGTGAATTCGACACAATTATATTGATACAGGAGTGACGATGATTATTTCTGATGTAACGTGAAATTTCAGCTCGTTGTGTCTAATTATTTAGCTTGATTTAAAAATATGCTGCTTTGTTTTAAATCGAGAAAATTGAAGCAAACTCTAAACAGAAATATGCATTTTAAATGGATTAACATTTAGTTTTTAGTTGGGATTTTCCAATCGGAAGTCAAAGGATGAAATTCGCATGTATCGATGCTTTTTCCATATGCCCATAATACATAAAGAATTTGTTCTTCTTATACACTGTTAATCCCTTCACTGCTTACCCCGAACTATAGTGTCATTTGCAAACAGCTTAGATCGGCGGGATGAGACGCCGAGAAATTCGGCGTCTCATCCAGATCCAAGCTGTTTGACACTCGGCCAATATTTTGCCAATAATTAAGTTAATCTCTAGAGTTTGAAAATGAAACGAACGAAATAGTGCGCATATGAAGAATTTCTTCCGACAGTGATAAGATACTATTTCGAACTAATATTTTTGCCAATTTGGATTTCAGTCATATAGAAAGAAAAGTGTATTCACACAAGACTCACGATATACCGTTACTAAAGAATTACAGTTGGCCATCACGCTTTCCTTTTCGCTTGTGCGACGAAAGGAATGTCATAATATTCTATGACTACTTTAAAAACCGGAAACGGAAGGAGAACGTCAGATCTTTGTATTGTGCCCGTTTTGTCGTGCCCTTGATAGCTGCTCTACAGTTACTCTGACTTCAGACAAGTCATTGAGTACATTGATGATTGGCGAAAACAGTGAATGCTTTTTATAGGTCTAAGATTTACATACATTTTATAACTGGATTTGCCATTACTGATGTCGTGGAGTAGTCGGACGGGGATACGTTTATTTACACTGTATGTCTGATGGGGTGACGTTAGGATAAATGGGAGCTTTGGCACCCCTAAACCGGTTTAAACCCCAAGTGGCGTGTTTCAACTAACCGTTCCAAGACGGTACTCGTGCCTTTACCCTTATGTTATGTCTGTTATCTGTCCGTGTGTGTCTTCTATATGTTGCGTATGTTTGGGCGCGCGTGTCTTGGTGTGCGTGTGCTTGTGTATTCGTGTGAGTGTGTTGAGAATGTTTGTGTGCTGTTCGAATGGCTGTTTGTTTGGTATGTAGTGTGTCCTGCTTGACCTTGTCTTTTTTATAGCATTTTGAAAAGGCGTTCTAATTATAGACGCAATAAGTGCATCTTTGTTTTTCTATAAAATGTAAGTCTTAACGCCAAACGAAGAAGTGTTTAACCTCGGCCTGAGGGCGAATGAACAATTTTTTTCTAGCCAAATGAAATTTAACTCAAAACCTTACAACCTCTTAAAAGCACCTCTCAATGATGAAGCAAATATGTCTCTAAAGATATGATGTAGCTTAATGTAAATCAAAAGGAATGACGAAAGCTCCTTACTTTTGACATGCATTAAGCTATCAGCTGTTTCAAAGGTTTGCTGTATGAGCTATCTTAAGTAGTTGCTCTAGAGTGTCCTTTACTGTATTTCATTTTACAAGATATCTATCACCATTCGTAATTGATAGTTTTCCGTTGATGCGCGAGAGATTGCCCTACAACGCCACTCTTTTTTCAGCTTGTTGTTTCCTCAATGTGTGTTACAACGTGCAAATACAAGACCATTCCAACGTGCAAATAATTGAAAGCATCTGATGGATGTAAATCATATTTGTGAGAAAGAAACATTTCGAATGGTTTTGCAAACATACGAGGAGCGTTTGAAAAGTAGTGGCAACGCTGGCGGGTTATCCGTACCGGACTGTATTATCTCAAAATGACTACATCATACCTTCAAAGTACTCTCCCTCTGACTGCTCACACTTTTCCAGGCGCGCAAGCCACTCAGAAAATGCGTTTTGGAAGCGTTCTTTAGATATACTGTTTATACACTGGTATAGCGCGCTTCCGACTGCGCTGCGCGTTTCAAAGCGGCGCCCCCTTAAGCATGATTTAATGTAGGGGTTCAACCAAAAATCACAAGGGGATAGATCAGGGCTATACGGAGGATGTGGTAAAACCTCAATGTGATTCTCCTTGAGGTATTCCTGTACTACCGCTGAACG
>JAULCE010011459.1:0-14228 GCA_032359355.1 Macoma nasuta | reverse complement strand
AGTCAATGTCCAAATTTTTTGCTTTACAAATATCTCTTATATCAGATAAAAAAGTTTGTATCGATGGACATTCCCAAGCAAGATGTATCAAAGTTTCCTTTTCTCTTTTACAAAAGCTACACTTGTCTGATGGACTAAGATTCATTTCAAATAGTAATGTGTTAGTTGCAAGAATCCTATGAGTACGTCTGAATTGCAACAAATGTAAATACGTGTCTTTAGTGTGTAAAAATACCCAGCCATGTATTGAATTCCATTCAGAGGGTTTAATTGTTAATTCTTTGCACCATTTGATTTGACTAGTGGGAACTGCTTTGTTTTGTATGAGAATGTCTTAATATTTGTAACACTTTCTTTACATTGCAAAATTGGTTTCAAGAATAAAAAGTATGACAGGATATACAGGGTAGTTATGCAAATAATTTCTTTCTTTGATAGATGTAGACTCTATGAAATTTGTGACTGCTTTTTTAATCCCTTCATAAACTTAGTTTGATTTAAATCAAACAATATTATGGCTATAAAACAATGTCATTCGCAACAACTCCTCTAATATGTTTATGTCATACTTGTCGATAGAATAAATATATGCTTTTACCACATATTTCCGAAAAATAAAATTAATTGATTTAACTAATGATTCTGCATACACTTTTCCAAAGTTTATTAATTTTTCTAGATATATAGGTTTGGAGGGTATATAATAACACTTGTTTGATCATTTTTCTTAACCAGGATAACTTAAGGACTTTTCATGTATTCTGAGAAATCTGTAAATGTTAATCCTCCTTGTTCATAAGCCTTAGCTACAAAATCACCTTTTATTTTATTTGGTCCTTGCCATACAAAGCTGCTAAACATCTTATTTATCTTTTGTAATACATTCTCTGCTGGGTTTGGTAAGGAACTAAACAAGTGAGTAAGAAGCGGTAGCAACAAGGACTTAACAACTGTTATTCTACCAAGTGGTGTAAGTTCTCGTCTACTCCACATCTGTATACATTCATTTATCTTTTCTATTTTTTCTTTGAAATTGAGTTCTATCATTTGACCTAAATTTACATGGAATTTCAAGCCAAGTAATTAAAAAGATTCGCAGTCCCAATTCAATTTCCTTTGTGTTTGTATTGCTTTTGTGCTGTATTGAAGTGAACCAATCCAAACAACATGTGTCTTTTCAAACTTTACCTTCAGTCTTGAATATAATGCATACTTTTGAAGGGTATCTAATGTTTTTGACAAAGACTCTTCTGACCCATCTAAAAATAAAGAGGTATCATTGGCAAACTGAGAATTTTTGGTTTCAACAATATCAATTACACTACCTTTTATGTGTTTTTCATTTCCTATTATTAATGCTAAAATTTCAGAGCAGAAAGATATACAGGCTGAGGGGATCTACTTAACGGCAACCGCGACCAACTTTGAAGAAGCCTGATAAATTTCCATTTAACTGTACTGAGGCTTCAGTATCACTGCAAAACAGTTTGATCCACTGCATAAACGTTGGCCCAAAATTGAAAAACTTCAAAGTGTTAAAAATAAAATCAAATGAGCCATTTGGCAATGGTGTCATTTTGCAAAATTGGCAGCAAAAGAGTTAAGCAACCAATATTTGGTCGGGCAAGGTGAAAACTCTTATTTGTCGTTTGGACAAAATCGATCCAATTTTCCGGAGTGGCAATTCATACAATTGAAAGTTGGATCGTTTTATTTACCTAAGCTTTCGGCACATGGCATGAGATGAAATTGTGATATAGTATTATAAAACAAATGAAATATTGTTAATGAACTTTTGAAACTGATCAGATGATGCTCTTGACTTCGACATTGACGTATACAATATAGTTGTCGATTTAAATTACGTAGACAACAGAACCATTCGTCTTTACCCTTATTCTGTCAATTGAAACCATATAATTCATATTAGGTAATTCAGCATTTGGTCTGATTTGAAGCTGTTTTTATCATACAATGTTATCATTAATTTAAAACAACACTCATGAAGATAGAAGTTGTGACACACGACAATGTTGACCAACGAGCAAAAGTTCCATTTCTTACAAAGATTGCAATACATTTCATATTATGCATTTTTCTTTCGCCCAGATTTTCATAATTTTCATCAAAATATTTTCTTGTGGAGTATAGGGTCAATATATTCACTTTTGCTTTCTTAATAATTTAACAGTTGTTTTCCTGAGAATATCTTTTTGATTTGCTAACAAAATGAAATATAGTTAAAATATAATGAATGCAGTTTTGCTTTCTTTATGACAAGATGTCAAGTTGTCTTTAACTTTTATGCGCGGAACAAACTATTGTCTGTAACAAATGTCACCAGCAGGTTTTTCTCAAAGTAGATATATCCACTTAATATATTGAACATATATTCAGAGGTGTCAAACACTTTGGATCCGGATGAGACGCCGAGTTACGGCGTCATATCTGGTTCTCAGCTGTTTGCAATACAATGCTTAAATCGATTGACTTTTCTATCTACTTTTACGCATTTTAATTGTATGTCAAATCGTTTCATCACATTTTGGGAATATTAAATTAAATTGGTTTTACTACATCAACATATTGTCTGGAAAAACGATTATGTTTTATTGTTATTGAAAGTTGGTAAAAATAATTGTATAATGTGGTCGCATGTTAAAACAGATTTGTCATATTTGCAAAGAAACATAACTGAATTATTGCTTTTTAAACTAACGGCGTTAAAGTAAAGAAATTCCTGTCAAAATCGAACCACAACACTGAAAGCTTAATAATTTCTACAGGATTTTTTTTTAATTTAATTGGAGTTTCTTGTCAGTTTGAAAACAGTCTATATGCTAGGCATTCCGTTTTAATTCAACAGAACGAAGGGCCCGATTTGGATTTTCTCTAGAACTGGCGACTAGCTTTCATCTTCATAAATCGTAAATTTTGTACATAATTTGATAACAGCGTGCTGCCGGACTAGTTTATCAATGTAGTAAGTGTTTCTATAAAAAAGGTTGTTTTACTTGGTCATACATTTTCCTAAAGAAAAAGGCACGGGATAAATAATTTCTTGTTGGTTTTGAAATCGAGCACAAAACGTGTTTAAAGCTATTTTTTCAAAAACATATGTAATATTGTAGACTATTTTGCTGAAGTATCCTAATGCAGGGCACGCAAATATTTCAATAACATTTTCCTCAATTTTCTTAAGCTACATGTATTTCAAAAAAATTCTCTCAAAGTGCACCCTACTCATTTCTCCCCTAACGTCTCGAGCTGAGGTATTGCGGTTTGTTTTCTTCAAATTTGGATATCTAGATAACAAGTGTTATGCCCGTTTGACTGGTTGTGAAATACTGCATTTTGAACTTGAGATTAAAAGTTTAGTAGCATTGCCACCAACCCGCATTGCGCTTGGATCTGGATCAAAGGCGAGATCTGTTTAACATTCAGCTTTCCCACATTCAAACCAAAATTGAACAAGGTTAAAAGATCAAACCGACGACAATAAAGAGGATGATTTTGTTTGGTGGCAAGATTAAGATTGCGGTCGATATCCGAAGTAAAATAATGATATTGAGTTATTTCTCGCTAACAAGATAGAGACATCCCGGTTTGTTACTATAAATAATCGTACGGGAATTGTCTATCCTGTACAGTTATCCCGTATGGTATTCTTACGTCGCAGTGGAAGTAGTATACAACAGCTGTTGTTGGGTTGTACTGTGTCCGTGAAAGAGTGGGCGTAAAAAAATAGTTCCATCAAAAATGTTGTTTTTAAACAATTTTTGCAGGGTCAGCGAGAAAAATAATCCTGCATTCTTCACCTGGGAAGCTAAGTGAATCCCAAACCCTTGGTTGGCTTGTTCCTGTCGGAAACTAGCTTTAGCGAGTTTCCGACAGGAACGAGCCACCTCGGGTTAAAGATTTGCTTAGCCCTCAAGTGAAGCATGAAGGATTGTTATATTCTCAGCCCTAGAAGCTTAGTGAAAGCCGGGGCCTGGTGAAAAGGGATCATATTTAGGAGAAAATGACATACAGCAAAACCCCTCTATAGCGAACACTTAAAATTACCCATATCAACAGCCTATGAGACAGAAGGTAGCTCAATGCAGGTCGAATGTGATGCAGAAAGCTCCCATAGGAGCTTTCTGCATTACGTTTGACCTACATTATTCTACCACCTGTCTATAACGACCACCATGCTTATTCATTTAATGACCGTAACAGAGAGGTTTTTGCTGTATACCAATTAAAATGATTTTGAAAAAAAGATTGATAAAACGTTTCAAAAGTCACCAGCTACAAAATCGTCAAAATAAGTATTTGTTGCGATACAAGATTAAGTCACATGCTTTTAATAAGGACCAATCGCTGACCAAGTTTGTCTTGGCATTCGATAATTTAAAATCAAATAGTTTCGACTGTAAAATAGGACCCATATTATTTTAGAGTCAATTCTGCGCATGTGCAATATTTTGTCAAATTCACACAGATTATTTGTTTCTTAGCAAAAATATTGGCCGAATGTCAAACAACTTGGATCCTGATGAAACGCCGAATAACTCGGCGTCTGATCAGGATCTAAGATTTATGCATATGACACAATTGGTCTGGGTTAGCAGTAAAGGGTTTAGATTTTTGGCATTTTTCATTGAACCATATCTTGCTAAGAACAATCGTCGTCTGCCCAAACCCTCGTCTGTAGCTTAAAACGTAAACTGGTGAGCTTCAAGTTTGTGAAACTTTAATCTGGATGTCAAACGGCTTGGATCGGGATCAGACGTCTAGGTACTCGTCATCTGGTCTTGATCCCAACTGTTTGCCAAAATATAGCAAGCTCGACCAGAGGTCGCGATTAACATGTTAAAGGTCAAGCTTCACAAAATGAGATTTTGCTCAAGGTGAAATTGTCATCATTATAATTCAGCCTTAATTTCATTACACTTGCACTATATTTGTTTTTTGCCAGTGGTTTATAACATACATCACCGACCACCATTGTGTTGCCTTCGTTCTTCCATGGCAGTTTTCCGATGTGACATCACGGCATGCGGGTAAATATAGTGTCGTTACTATAGTTGCCTACCATGAAAGTTTTCCGACTGCAGAAAATTAGAATCGGAATGTAACGATTCATTACGGTGAATCGCGAGAATATATCATCGAGTGTAATACATATCGAAAGACTTAATAAGTTTAAGAGTGTAAACTGAATTTCCTGTTCTAACCATATGAATATGTGTTCAACATTTTCAACTAGAGAAACACACAGTGTTTACCATGATCAGATTGCGCATTGAAGAGCAGTATGGTCAGGGTTTACATTAAATGTACATGTTGTTCTGGCTAAAGCCGTGCCATACCTAAAATACCAGCTGAAGCTTAAGAAACACAGACTCTGTAATGTTAGAGCTATTCGAGAAATTATCGGTCAATTCATCGAAACGACCGATTGTTCCATGAAAAAGCTGTTGTCGTACGACCTACGACAGACATAAATGGGTCATTGAATCGGAAATAACTCTTTCCTCCACAATATATTTTAGACTTTGAAATCTAAGCACATTGAAATGCCATTTTCAGAATATTATTGACATCATTGTAGAAAAATGGAGCATTATACAATGACTCTTAAATGTGCTTCTGTGGAAGAATGGAATAAGAAATAAGGCTGTTGCTAAACTGGTTTTCTGCTCAAATTGTCTGTTCGAACTGTTAGTTACATCATGTCAAACATTGCGTTTGCATAATGTTGCATCTTATCAAGGTGTAATGCAATCGATATGTAACCTTTTGTTATATGAACCGGATGAAGTGGATAACAGGTTAATGCAGCGATATCATCTCGTAATAAATGGCATTTCTTTTTCGGCTAATATTCAGGCATTACTATGAGAGAGGCTTTCTGAAAGATAAAATCCTATCTAAATTGGTACAAATACTATTTCCTGTTTAGCGCTGACGTTATATAAATTATGCAAACATTATTAGCATAGCTGGATACTGTCACACTATATTAAGCCAAAATCACAGAGTTCGGATAGGCAAAGATATATGGAAACTAATAATAAGATATGTCCTGCTTTCTTTTTGCAACTTAACCTAAGTTCCGTATTTGAGTCATTGGCTGAAAATCAAAAAGTCATGTACAGGACATACAAAAGATATATAAACATAATGTCCAGAATTCAATAAAATGAAGTGATAGGAACACAAAATTAATAATATTTTTATAATTATTTTACAAAATACTAAGAATGACTTTACAAAATGTATTGTCCGGAACACCTAGCATGGTGTAATAAAAATGGTTAAATAGAATGAAGTGTTCGTAACACTAAAAAGCGTTTCATATAATATAGTGTTCGGAACATTTAGAATGGGTCACTTAAATGCAGTATAATGATAAGTTAGAATGATTTAGCAAACTTTTGTGTCCGGAACAGTGAAGATCGTTAAGTTTTCTAATTACGTATAGAAGCACGTATGCAAGTGAAAAAAATATTGTAGTTGAGTCCACTTTGTTCCATGGCAACCGGTATTGATGTAGGCCAAAAACAAACATTGTAAACTCTTGTTATACAACTCATTATTGCTGTTTGATCTTGGTTTACATCGTTTGCGACAAACGTGCATATTTGTATGTACCACGTAACCGATAAGATGAATTAAATAAAATAACTCCAGTGATACATACAAGAAATACATCAATCATGTAACCAAAACCTACATGTCTAATGTCTAAAATGCGTCCATATTCATCCGACTGTATACAGTTATGCCATGGCTATTTGTGTAGCAGTCAAAACTGTTGTCCCGCGGCGGTGGGGATGACTTCCTGAACTGTTCAGCAGTTCAGGAAGTCATCATCGACACCAAGGGACGACAGTTTTGACTGGTGCAAAATAAGCCATAAGAACTGTTTTATTACTTGAACCAATTCAGTTCAGTCCCAGTGTAAAGATTTACGTGTAAAAATGTAGTGTAATAGCGAATTTTCGCGTCATCTATTTGCATCCTGCGGATGAACTCATTCAAAAATAGGTGTACAGCAGGCAGTTTTGTTGAGTAACTTATGAATGAATGAATCGCACGAAAGCAAATGACGTCGTTTGACGTTCAGCAGTATACGCGTTACTCATTGACGTCACCAACATCGAAAAAGCGTTGATTTCCAAATTGACGTCGTTGAAAAGGTTTTTTTTATATATTTTTGTTATTCTCGAAAAAGGCAACGACTCCGAATAGTAGATAAAGAGCAAAAGATTAAAAGTTAAATGTGTTCCATCGAAACAAATTATTAATAATTATTATTATCATAACAAGTTGAATTCCAATGACGTCAGAGCGCGAGAGAGTGACAGGTCAGGCAACAGTTCGAACTGTTGACCGGTCAACAGTTCACTTGAACTTGAAATGACTGTTTTCCTTTAAAACAACGCACAATAACGAAATTAATTTATATAGGGAATCAGGTAATGATTGGAGTTGCTAAATCTGATATTTGTGGAGGAAATTGCTCTTGGGTCACCGTCTGAATCATTTTCAGTACAATAATTAAATATAATGGTTTTCATGATACAGGAAATGACAGTCTCAGTCTAAAGGTCTGATAACGAGGTATAAGTAAGACAAAAAACAGTTGCTACCATATAAAACTAAATATTCGGACACAGACAGTTTCGAAAAACAATAGTTTAGACCCAGACATTATCTCATTTGTAGAGGCGTCTGTCGAAGCCTCTTTAGCAAATGACATTCGAATAAAAATAGTGACATTGGCGATTTTCGTCACGATCGCAATATTTCATTCAATGACTTCAAAATAACTTATATGGCCTTTTTTGCAATAATATAAATATATATACTTTTCATTAGATTTGATTTATGTGTATAAGTCTAAAATAGTTAATGAGGTATGCAATATAACTGCACCTGGCGGAGCAATTCGGTCTGGATCAACTCGTATTACTTCCCAATGGTGTTTAATAAGTTGTTTAAGTATCATGAAGAGTTTTGAAAGTTTTGGACATTTAGGATGTGATCAAAGAGTGTCTGAATACTTCAAATGAATTCAGTTGTAAGTGATTTATATTGTTAAATTTTGAATTCCTTTGGACCTTGCAAGCTTATGATAAAAATCCATTTTCCGTTGGTTTTATTTTTTGAACTTTAAATGTGCAGTGTAACCATTTCCTTCAAACGAGCGCATTCTAGCACATTTGTAAACTTTGCTTTTAACAACATTGTAGGAAATTGAGCTAATGATGCATTTCCTACCATTATTCCAATACAATTCAAAACTGGCATTTTTGTTTTAATCTAGCTTTTTGCACATTTCATCATATTGTTTGCTTGTGGATATGTCTAAAATATCGTTTGAAGGAAATGGCTAAGACCGCCCATAATGAACCGCCATGGTTAAACCGAGGAACAAATACCAGTAATTTCACATGATGTTGGTCACATAAAATTGCTTTGTCCTAATATATATAATGCAAAATAACCTATATGTAGGAGCTATCTAAATTTATTAATGTGTCACTTTGCTATTAAGAATAACCGATCTGTGATGTTGACTACGACGCACAGTGCAATCAATGGCCCATACAAACGATCAGAAAATCACTCCACATACTATCTATTGTTTGGATTTTATTTAAATAAAATGTGGTGACATAAACACTTAATAAACAAATATTAGATAATTGTTTGTATACCCTAGTTGAATTAAACTGCCATTATGCAAATAAGAACGGTCGTCCTTCCTTACGAACACAGTGAAATCTGATTATAACCAAGTTGAAAGTAAATTTGCTTACGTCTTTTACATTTAAACCGACTACTATGAATCAATAACGTAAACCTTTATATTAGTTCAGTCTAAAGGTGTAACAAATGTAATTTTCAAAATTAAATGCGAGTAACACCAATATTTACATTTTTAAAAGTATATCTATTTGTTTTTACATAAAAGGAACAATAGGTTTATCTGTATTCTGAAACACTTAACGTTGTGAAAATAAATTGATATCAATTTCATGGACTCAAAAAAATATTTAGCTCATATTTATTTATATTCACATCTTAATTTGGTATCCTGCGGGAATCATTTATCTTTAAATTAATGATTTGAATGTTGAAAAAAAAAAAGAATCTTTTTTGTTTTCCTCTCCCATTGAAAAATCACTATTTCTTTCTTTAATTGAATTTGGTAAAAGGAAATGCAAAATGGTAGTTTATTCATTACAAAAATAGTTTGACATTGACATAAAGCTTAACCAACATCGTAAGGCATACCAACATGACCTACATACAACGTTAACACCACTATGAAAACCACTTAAACAAGATGTGAAAAACGAAAATATATAAAAAACGATACGTAAAATGTAACAGTGAGATTCGCACCAAAGCTGATCAGTCTAAATGTGTATTCCTGTAATATTTATAGGCAATGCTTGTAGCGAGAACAGTAGGTGTGCCTTACGAAGTTGGTCAAGCTATACATGCATATCGCATATTTTTAATAGATTCTAATTGATTCTAATTGATGACATTATTATAACACAAAGCAGATATAACGTGAGTTAAAACCATTTAATTTCATGTCAAATATTGATAGATAGTGCTTGAAATTAGGCAATGTTGTTTCATCGGGTCTCTGTGTTAATCAATTTGGGAAATAATGTGAAGTGAAAGCATTATATTGAAAGGGGGAATCTCGTGTCAACAAGTTTAATATAGTGTTTAGAGTAAGGCGTTTCTATTTCAAGGGTCATTTTATGTCAACTAGTTCTTTATGATGTTTGAGTTGATGAGATTCTCTTTTTCAAGGGGACAGTTTTGGCAATCAGTATCATTTATCGTGTATAGATAACACTCACAGGGACATGTTGAAAAATATCAAAATACACAGTCTGCGTTAGCTTAGATGATTTTGGTATTAGGTTACAGTTTATGTTTTTAATTGGCACGTTCTTGAAGAAGTCTCTATGTGCTTAGAAAGTTTTGTTATCAATTAGTTCAGAAATAGCGATAATTTAACTGTTTTTGTATATCAGCAGCAGGCGACAGTATACGGATTGACCAACTGTTTCGTTCAACAATGCTTTATTTAGACGTATTCAGAAGGAACAAATATGATGGAGAGGATGAATATACATGTATAAACAAAAGAAAAAATCCATCCCAGTGCTTATTTACCCTTAGTAAACAATCCTGTCTTTATTGGGTCTCACGGGAGAGGAGGTTCCTTTGAAAATATGTCAATTGAATGGTCAAATGTCCACGTAAGTTCTGCTATATACCAATGTCGACTGAGAAATACCAGTGTTTATTCATCTAAGCAGGTTACGATAGACACAACACTGAATGCCCAGTACTAGGAGTTATATAAAGAAGGGTCAACTAAGCCTTTATTTACGTTGATAAATGGAGTGGAAACATATGCCGAATTGCAGGATACACATTTATAGGCGGGTTCGATGGACACCTCCAATAAAAGAAGTACATGCGACGGAAGAAGGACATTTCGTACTTGAAAATTACATGCCGTAAGATTTTAGATGTTTGTACTAAAATCCTTTATATGTCGAAAGTATAGTAAACGAAGATGTATAGCCATTAGATGGAGACAAAAAGAAGACCGGTCACATGACCATGACAAGCACACACCTTGTTCTGGGCACAATATTTATCGGATATCGGGCCTCGTTAAACAGACTGTCATAAACATCTAACGTTTGGATGCTCAATGTCCTTCACTTTTGACCAACAGATAAAATCGAAAGGTTTCAACTGCTAGTCATGAGAAACAAGTCTATAAGTTTGAGATCTCAACACTTAGGTGTCCGAACGTTATTGACCAAAATCGGCGTTTGTCAGAGTCAAAATGACCTTAAACTCTGACCAAATGACGTCATCGGTCATCACCAACACACCTGCATATTTTGAAGTCTCTCGGCCAAAGATGTTTTTTTGTTATTGATCGAATATCGTTTTACAGCTCAATGTCTCATTGATCTTGACTTTTGACCCACTGATCTCAAAATCGTTCGGGTACATCTGCTAAGAGGCTATTAAGTTTGAGGTTCCTTGGTCTAAACGTCCGTATGTTATTGATTAGACACTATTTCAGCTTAAGGTCAGACAGACTTTGACCTTTGATCCACAAACCTCTAAAATCATTAGGGCACATTTACTGTAATGATTAACCAACGCATTAGGTATGTGGTCCCTGAGTATACTATTATGTTATTAAGTGTTCTCTAGCTATTGATCGGAAACCATTGTCCAGCTCCATGCCCAACTGTAGCTGACCTCTGACCCACTGACTTCAATATCAAAAGGGTTTATTCGCTGGTTATGAAAACCAGATTACCAAGTTTGATGTCCCTGGGGTTAAGCGTTTTTAAGCTATTGATTTAAACGATTTATAGTTTAAGATCACAATGATTTTGACCTTCGATCCACTTATCTCTCAATCAATAGGATTCATGTGCTGGTCATGACCAGTTGAGGTTCCTGTGCCAAAGCGTCTCTACGTTATTGTTAAAACGGTGTCTTGGGACGGACGGACGTACTGACGGAATTTTTTCACGAAACAGTATTAATGTGGCTTCCTTAAAAGTAATTTTATTACCTATTGTGGCTATTTGTAGCACCCGAACAGCTTTCTAGCCCCCTATTTGCGTTTTTCTTATGTGACTAAACGCTATATTTTAAAACTAAAGGCAAACATTGCCCTATTCCTAAACCTGTGATAGTATAATAGGAAATCAAACCTAATGATAATGAAAGAAAGATCCTTATGGGTATTTAGTCACATAACTATACTCTCGTGAGTGCAGACTGACAGACGGACATACGGCCAACTTCTATATACCACACTCCGGGGGCATACAAATAATCTTATTCTTTCTTAACTGTGTTATTTGTTCACGGGACTTATTTTTACTTATCATTTTACATTCAAACGAAAGAGCAAAATCAAACAAGTGAATTGATCTCAATCGAATACGTTCGCAATAATGTGTTTATAATCGATTATCATGGACACATTTGGTCGACCCTGATGAGACTGTTCCTACAAAGGTAATCTGATCAGAGTTTGAACAATGTGCATTTCTTGCGAATCAATTTTAACACTTTAATTTATGGCAAAATATAAGCTGTTCTACTTTTATATGATAATTAAAGTAACAATTACGGAAGCTTCTAAGTCTAGACGAATTTGTTTCCACTCGCTTCATCAATAACGAATATCCGGTAACATTATTCTCATATCCTCTCTAACCGTGTTTTAAAACCATGCACTATTAATCGTGAAATATATCTGCATTACCGCTTTCTGCATTACGGGCTCTAACTATGAAGTGCATACGCTTGACTAGAAACAAAATGCATACTGTAGCAACGTTGTCAAGGCGATATGTGAGTGTTACTTGAGTATATATTATCTTACACTCGTGATTCCTTATCTTCATAATTTTTATAATTATTATGGCATGACTCTGGTCAATGCTCTCGTAATATTGCCTTTTCTTAACTCGTAATGGACTAGAGATGGTAATACAGAAACATTCAATGATAGTCCTATATAGACCCAAGAAGTCCAGGTTAAGACTTACGCCGTCACGATAGTCGAGAGAAGGACACCACAATACACTCTAGACGATGCAATATCTATAATGTTGATGGAATTATTACGAATTCCTGCCATGCAAATCAGACTAATCATGCATAGCGGTATTCATATCATGCAAGTACGATGGACATTTATTTTTATTCTCGTTGTACAAATACAGTACTCGTCTAAGATTTTCTTAGAACTCATTTGCCCTTTTTCGTTGCATTTGTATTTTTTGTAGACAACATCATACCCATAATAATACAAAGTTCATCAGCTTTTTTTTCTATGCTTCGCCTCTTTAGCACACACATTTTTTGACTTTATTGTGGAAAGTTAAGCATTTGCTTACAACATTTATTTAACATTATTGCACTGCAAAGTAATCTAAATAGACCATAAAACTCCAAGTTTTATTTGCTATCAAACGATTTTCCTGTATTCAGTAATTCAGTAATTATAAGACAAACAGGTTTTTGGTAAAATTATTTTCATTACTTTTATGAAATATCATATATTGTGCCACGGCTCTGGCGTTTAACCATAGGTATCTAAGTGGGGGGTGCTTGCAAAATGACGTAAACTGTGCTCTTACTACCTGCTAACTGTTTCGGTATTAGATATCCGAACGGGTATTGGCTTTTGCACGTTTAGAATGTCGCGTGTCTTAATTGGCACACCCATGGATTCAAAATTATTGGTTCAGGCCATGATATAAAACATATATTGCATCATTTCACTCGTGATCTAAATTAAACGAAACACTCGGGCGGGGCTTAAGCCCCACCCTCTTGTATTCAGGTTAATTTAGATACCTCGTGAAATCCATGCAATATATATTACTAATACTATTTATTTGCAACGATGTTTTAAACGTTCGAGTGAATTCCCTGATTAGATGCCACATTAGAAGGCGGCATCTGATCTGGGATTGCACTGGTTAAAGTAGTTATTGGAGTCGCTCATGGCAATGAAAAGATTCAGTAATGTACATAAAATATGAAATCATTTGAAATCGAAACATGGTTTTCAAAACTGCACAGGATTAAAATGAGCACTGTTTCATTGTAGAAAAGATAATGTGTTTCTCTACTGTAATATATATATATAATTTTCCCATCAGTCTATCATATCACTCTGAACACCACTTTGTTGTTATATGTTCATATCAGCTGCCGATGAATGAAGTGACGAAAACTATATAATTCCATATCATATAGATATATCCAAACTATAGGAGGCGTTCGGTGTATTGTTAAAGTTTTAATGACTGCGTCACAGATGCTGTTAAGTTCTTTGTAATGTGTGTTAATGGGATACTGTTCCACATACTTCAATATAAATTGCAGCATCAGACCTACCAATAGTTATGTGAATTTTATGCAAAAATCAAATATTCAACAGCACGAAAATATGGGCCACGTCACGCGAAAAGGGGTACTCGGACTTATAAAAAAAGAGCTGATTCAGCTCTTTTTCAGCGCTATTATTTCATTATCTACTCACAAAATTTACCATTTGTATTCATTTAAAAGTAGAATTTGATGTCCTTTACGATTGGAAACAGTGTAGATCCTGACCAGCCGCCACGTCACTGACGTGG
>JAULCE010011348.1:0-12090 GCA_032359355.1 Macoma nasuta | reverse complement strand
CATTAGAATACAGATCTTTTTGACAATAAATAGGCTAAAATTGGCATTCAAATTGCACAATGGTGTCATTCAGGAGGCAACCACTGTGCAAATCATTTCAGACATTCAAATTTTAAGAGCACATTGTCATTTTGAGTTTTGTCTTTCATTTTGTGAAATCGTTAAACAGGGATGTTTTATTTACAATCTGCAACGAGAAAGGATGGATATCAAGCATCAAATTGTGATGTTCCTAAAGAATTTTCAATTTCTACCGCGAGGATCAAATTGCCTTTTAAGACATTGTAGACTTCAGTAAAGGCTTTATGTAATTTCTTCATTATCTTAATCCAAAATGTTTCTGATAATAGTGTATGTGGTGACTTCTTTAAACGTAGATATTCTATTTTAAAAGCTCTATTTTTCCTGAATTATTTTTTTACATATAGCGCTTGTATCATATTAGCATATAAAACATTGTAGACACATGTATAAAACAAATTCGTATTTGAAAACGCAATCTGACTAAACTTTAAATGTTTCGATTCTCATCTTGATTCAAAGTGATTACTAAAATATAAAATGTATTTTGCATGTTAGAAAATGGCAAGTGCGTTATTGAATAGGTTAAGACTAGCATGTCGCCGGTGCCGTACTGAAAAGACGTAAGTATCATTTTGAAATATAAAACTTATGTCTCTTTAGAACGACACCATCGATTTTATAATTTTACAAAATTCTATCTAGGTTTGTGTTTTTTCCAGTTTACATTTATATTAAAAATTAACCCGCATTCCAGGTGTCACACGGCGTCTCATTGTGACCCATGCTGCTTGCAAATGTCATCATAGTTTCATAAAGGTGAATATTTGCTAAGATCTCCGGATTTTTCATGGTTCATTTATGTTCGATTTTCTTGTAAATTGGTGGAAATATTGTCCGAGTGTCAAACACCCCGTATCTTGATCAGACGCCGAGTTACTCGTCGTTTGATTCGGGTCCAATCTGGTTGACGATATCACTACGGTTGTGATCGGCAGGATAAGGTTTTAAAACACTGAAAACAGATGTATACATTATAAAGAAAAGCAAACTAACTTTGAATACAAGGACCGACATTCAAAGCTAACAACATTACTTTAGATATTGCGCATACTTGTTTTGCCACATCAGAAAGCTGCGGCCACTTAAATTGGAATCTGCCCTTTTCCACGATGTAAGGTCCATGTCATGCATAGATGTTGTATTGTAATTAAAGGCTTATTCAAAATTTAGATAAACATCTTATCAGCACCCGCCTCCCCAATAGTGGTTATATTAAGCGTTTAAACTGCACGTGGTAAAAGATAAAAGGAAATCAGTATTAGGCGACCATTTAACATACGACACGCTGTTTGTCTTTCCAACAAATTGTCATTTAATTTAAATCTCATAGTGCTTTCCGCTTTTGGTGCATTAAGCGACAGCCGGTGTTAAGCAATCAAGAGTTCACTAAATAGCCTCAAGCCAAGACCTTGTTTAAACTTTGGAGATTTCATCGTTGATTTTATTGCCACTGCACCACAGTCAGTGGAAATGGCAAATTTACTGACAAAGTATTTAATCATCGTGCACTGGCATAAGACAGAAATGCGAAAAAAGAGATTGAGATTTCATCTTGATATGTTTAGTGAACCAGGATATTCTATTGCATTTCTCCATATGACATTTTAACCATTTTTATCACTTTGGTATGATATTTTCATAAAATTCAACCACTTCCAATCATTGGCCCATTGCAGTATGAATGCACTTAAATTTTACTTTTCGATGTCTTTTAAGATTAACTTAATAATTTATTCTTTTTAAATCAAGCTTATGAACAGACTCAATAAAACCGAGTCTGCAATTTTCTCTATATGAATTGACTTTCGTGCAGAATTTTATATCAGGGCTGCATAATATGCCATTCCTGCACTTAAAGAAGCGATATTCTTGATATCAGTAGACATAATGGGATTAATTACAAACGCATCGCAGAAACATTACAAATGCAGTTGAGTATAAACTGTTTTCAGGTTTCCTACGGCGCCTGCAAAACATCTTCTATTAAGTGTATACCATAAACGCTTTTTAAAACTACTAGTGTGTGATAAAGTATTATTTTATAATTCAGAACGAAATATGATTTCTTCGACAGGTTTGCAGAGCAATAAAACACCAATTCAGTAAATGGGACCTGATCTGCAAACATGATGTGCAAACATAATCAATAGCAAGCAAATGCGGTAGTAGAAGTTAAAGAGTTAATCCTGCTCGATGGGATATTGGGGTAAAAGGTTATTCTGCTATGTGTCTGTATATTTGTCATCATATCTACAATATAACAAGTTTGTTTTTAACATACACATTTTTTACTTATCTACACTGGCACATACCTATTATAACCTCATCCTGTCGCCAAAAAACTTCGTCTGCTAAAAATCTCGTCTGCTGGATTTTTAACCGTTTTTGAATATCTTGCAATTTGGTGGAACTGATGTATGGGTGTCAAATATGTTTGTTCCGGATCAGACGCCGAGTAACTCGGCGTCAATCAGGGTCCCTGTCTATGGACGAATTTACTTCGGTCGCGATAGGCAGATAAAGGGTTAAATTTAAAGCTAAATAGCATTGTTTTGCAAGATAAACGGCGATAATCATCATAAATCAATATCCCAATCGTTACTAGTATGGTTTTGATATATTCAGATATCCATTTAAGCACTGCAAATTGATATTCTTTGTTGAAATTGAGCTTTTTTAACATATATTCCATGCATTGTCTTTTCTTCAGGGGTTATTGTCATTGAAGACAACAAAAACATCAAAATCATGTATTGAATATGATTTATTGGAAGGCATGCCCCATTTCTGGAGATGCCGACATATTGACATTTAAAGCATATACGCCAGATAAGCTACATAGGCGTCAAAAATTGTATCTTGATAGAATTGATTCTATGAAAAGTTGTTTATTAAAGTAGAAAAAAAAGTTCTTGCAGACTATGTCAAACGCATCTTACTCAGTCTCTCTTACTAGCTTACAATCGATGGGGAACGATGCAAAGTAAAAGACACAAACAATCTACACCAGCGAAACAAACACGTAAGATCTTTAAATGATGTCACGCTGCAAAACCGACGTCTTCGGTACTTCAATTTATTAAGTAATAAAGGGTGGAACACAATAATGATAAGATTTAGGTACATGGTGTTAAAAGGAAAAGTTTAAAAATATCTGATCTAACTGCCGCGCACATGCAAACATTATAAAAAGCGCCAAAAAGCCACCAACATTTTAGCAACGACGAAGAACTGAGAACAAGAAAATAGTTTTAGCTAAATTGAACAACATTCTACACCGACATGAAAATCATACTGGTTTAAGTTATGGAAAAAGCAGAAAAATGAAATATTTTGATAAAATAATGCTAAGCTGAAATTACCACACCGATACTTAAATAGAACTGGTTCAAGTTTCGGCGAAGGAGCAGAAAAGGACTGAAAATAAGGCTCTATAGCTGTTTAAAAAAACATGTTAGTACAACTTATCAATAAACTGGTTCAAGTTACAGTGACTTAACGAGAAACAGACTGAAAAATTAAGGCTATAATGCTGTAAAACGTAATGACTTGTTAAAGATGGCCAGACAGCTAAAAATAGCAACATCCTTCACCAACACTAAAACCTTACTTATTAAAGTCTAGGCGAAGAAAAGGGAATTATATTAAAAATAACAACGCTTTTACAGTCCTAATAATGAAAAAAAATGTGCAAGTAGCTGATATAGCAGTTTGCCACCTTCTATACCGACATCAAAATCATACTTGTTGAAGTTTCGGCGGAGAAAAAAAAAAGACATTAATACAAAATGAGGCTTTTATGTCGTTGAAATATACAAACCATTTATGTTCAAGTAGCTAGCATAGCCATATACTACCTCAAAAATGAGGCTTGGTAGTCGTTAAAATATAATTTAAAATATGTTGAACATTTAAGGCTTAGCTGCAATTAAATTAAAAAATTATGATGTAGATCAAAACGTGTTAGGAATCGTTCAATAAAAATCAACTATCAAATTTGAAACGGAAAACATGTTAATTCTAAGTCTGATTTAGTATGTGGTGGGTTAGATTTGTCTTGTCCTTATCGAATCCGATAGAACTTGGGAACTTTCCCACTTTATACATAAATCGTATTTTATTTCTAAAACTACGTATATGCCACTTTTGAAGAATGGCACATACGTAGTATTAGAATGACGAACATCGAATAATATTTAGAAAACCACATAAATGCAAATTAAAAAAAAACATGACGATATAACACATGTGGTGTTCTTCGATTTGACAAAATGGCACATACAGCATTTCCATCGAGACCGTCGATTTGCTATGTATACGTATCCACAATTAAAGTGTTTTCTGAAAATGACGAATATCTAGGTGAAATATATTTTGTTAGCTATCTTTAATGGATTTAAAAGCATTGTGATATTTGGAGCATTTTGTTCGTAACGAGCGTTTCAAAGAGATGCACTAAATTAAAGAGCGCTATAAGGACAAATGATTTAGACATTGAATTAATCAATTTCTGGACATGCATCGGTGATTAAAAATGGGAACGCTCAAATAAGTCTTAATTTTATTACCATATTAAGAGTATTAACAGGCAGACATGACCACACAATGTATTCCATTGCAAATGCGAGATTGAGAGGGTCGGTCAAACACTTGTACATTATTCTAGTTTTGAGTATAGATTTCATTCGTCAGAAATTTCTTATACAATATTTTACAATTGTATCAGAAAAAGGGGGCTTATACTAAACTTTTAATAAAACCTGCCACTGTTCAAGTGTTTAACGTTTCTATTCGATTGAGAGATAAGCGAACATTTTATGTGGATCATAAACTAATCGCGTAATTATATTTAGATTTTATTTGAGTTCCATATATTGTACACGTATTTTTGCAATACGTCCTATGCGAATGGAAGAACCCCGTGACTTGAGTGTTTGGACTGATACTTAAGTATCAAGGTATTAGCATATCCGATTTATATCTCTCTCAGTCTAAGCTATTGCATTGCAAAGTAAAATTTATTAAAGTGTAAAATTTTATCAGAAAATGACAAAACGTCGCATGAAGTATCAATTGATGTCGATGGTACATTGAAGGAAGATGAGAAAATGAACATTTTCTTATCTTGAGAGTAAATTGAATTAAAATAGTTTTCTAACTTAGCTAGAAATCTTTAAAGTTAACCGATTAACCTCGCCCAAGCTCAAAATAACCAATCCGATGATTGGATCAAGTCCCAAATGTAAACGTTATAGAGTATAATTTACAAAACAAAATATTTTCGAAATTCTACGGGGGCAATCTTTACATTCGGCAATAGACATGTTGGCAAAACGTGAAGATCAAGATCTGGGTCTACTTTTTTCTATTTAAACTGTTTGTGAAGATATCTTATAATTAAATAGATAAAATGAAATAACATCCGACACACGTTATATTAAAGTTCTAATCACCCGAAGTTTTAATTAAATTTAATAGATGGGGGGTGGGGGCACACCTGATGCAGAATAAAGTCGATTTATTGAGATGTCTTGTACTATATATCATCGCATTCTGCTGTAAATTGCATGTTGAAAGCTTTCCTAAACACTTAGTGCTATATATCATCGCATTATGCTGTAAACTGCATACCTACCAGCTTGAAATTTTGCATTTATGGTCCTTCTTGATCCTCATATCAATGTTTTTAGGTCAGTATTAGTATTTTATTAATGGGCTTGTTAAGTAGTAAATGAAATAGAAATTAATAATCGTTAAATAAGCTCAAAATTTTACGGCGCATATATCTAATTATCTTGCAATAACAAACTAAACATTACTTGTTGAAGAGTTGATTGTGCTCTAGCACTTTCTTGTTGCCTTTATACGAGAAATTAGATATTAGTAAATGGCCGTTAGTAAATGCTACCTGATCTATCTACAAGCAAATACTATAAAAAACTAGTACTTGAACTATTTACAAAATGAAGATGGACCCATATTTAACATTTTACCAGCTTATTACCATCTGTAAAACAAGTCTGAATCAACTAACTAAAAGTATTGTTCATACGTTTTAAAAATGTAACCAGGTTGTCATATGGTTTGGATCTGGATAAGACAATGAGTCACTCAGTGTCTGACCTGGGTT
The DNA here is from genome assembly GCA_032359355.1 of Macoma nasuta. NCBI lineage: Eukaryota > Metazoa > Mollusca > Bivalvia > Cardiida > Tellinidae > Macoma > Macoma nasuta. Next base: position 5,876 of record JAULCE010011348.1, on the reverse strand, counting down.
CATGCTGTATGTATTAGTCATTATTGATTCCACCGCAGTTGTTTTAGTACCAAGAGTATGTAGCAGGGACAGCGTTCTAACTTTTAACTGTTAAATAGTTGAAAGCTTTCCTAAACACCTAGTGCTATAGGTCAACCTTTGTATGCATGTGTTGAATCTGTTTTCAACTATTGGTCTGAGATATTGCATTTGGTAAATTAATGGTATTGAAAGAGTACACTTTATATTATTCAAGATTGTGTTGCATTACTTCAGACAAGATAATTATTCAACATTAATAAAAAAAACTTTTCCTATAGCTTTTGACACATGTCAGACTTATTGGTTGTCGAAAGTGAAGGCTTTATTGGACAGTACTTGGTTTTCGGATATTTGTCTGCACCATGACACTTTTTATTTGTGCAGATTATGTACAGTTTTCAATCAAGGTTTGTTGGATAAGTTCATCAAATCAAGGTATGCTTACATTAGTAATAATCGAAATTTGGAACTGTATAAACATTTTAAACCAAAATAGTGTTTTGAATTTTATATTGTACCTTCAAAATTTAGAATAGCCTTTTCAAAGTTTATAAAGGAATTTTATCAATAAGAAATCGTAACAGGTGGTTATGGTTTACAACAGAATTAAACCCAATCAAAATAATTCTAGAGAAATCGAAGATGAATATCAATTGTCGAGCATTTGTGATGCATACACAGATTATCATGCAAAATAAAAAAGCAAATACTCTTACCACAAAGGCTATTATCATGAACTTTGCCCACCTAGTTGATTCAAATGAAATCACACTTGTATAAACACTAGGAAAATTATTATATAAAGCTTTCAAATCTCGTAAGAGCTCAGTTAATAGACATTAATATACATCTCAAATACTCTTTTTATATCTTTATTTATGCATTTACAATACGTGTTCATAGTTCTTTGTATTATAAGTGAAAAATATTGAACGCCACATATTACAAGCATTTGTGTGTGTATGTTAATTTAGACCTGTGTGTTAGATACTTTATAAAACTGTGTTGAATACTTGTATTCACATTACCTTTGAATATTGCAACAGCGTGCTATACACGTAATTGTTAACAATTTAGATCCAGTGTAGTTTCAGCAGTAAGAATTGCAACACTCTCTTGCAGTAACACATTGACTATATTTATACATGTTTGTGTAAGTGCGTGTACTTTTATTTTTAAATCTGCCATCCATACACACAATCTTTTGATTTCTTTGATAATGTGTTAACTTGGGATAGACGATAAAGTTTGCACGCACGATGTATTGTAGACAATGTATTTATTGTTAATGTTGATGGTAATATGACATATAATTCGGTCTTTAAATGAGTACAGTAAAAGTATCCTTTATATTTTATAGACTTGTTTAATTGGGCTGGCGGTTGACTATCAGGTGTCGGCTTTATCTGCGAGAAAAACAGCAAATGGATTCCGTAAAATGAAAAATGAATACTACTTTCTCTTAACTCCAACTTTGACTCGCAAGTAAACACGTTAATCGGACAAAACACCCTCATAATAGATAACATTTTGAACTCTCGATCATTTGCTTTAGTAATTGCAAAACAAATAACTTACAAGTAAACTTATGTTGTTATGTTTCATTTTTGTATCAATGTATTTCCGTATGGATAAAAGTGTTGAGGAAAAGGTTAATTTAAAACAGAATTTGGCGTATCTGGTTTCAAGGCTTTTTCCAGCATCTCCAGAAACGGGACATAAAACGTATTCGAAACATGATTCGCATGTTTTTGTATTTTCTAATGACAGAGGCACCTGAAGAAAAGACAAGAGATGGGCTATATGTTTAAAAGCTAAGGTTCAACAAAGATAGAATCCATGTTACCATTCTTTGTCTAGATTTAAAATATCAAATTGTAATGGTTAATTCTGAATATATCAAAACCAAAACTAGTAACGATAACGAACACCATTTACGAAAACTGATGCCATTTATCTTTTTTGCAATTAAAAGTTCAATTTAACCTTTATCCTGCCAATCACGACCATTGTAAAATCGTCAAGTGACATGGATGCTGACCAGACGCCGAGTAACTAGGTGTTTGATACGGTACCAGAATGTTTGACACCCACTCAACAGTTTCACCAAATTTCAAGATATTCGAACATGATTAAAATCCAACAGACGAGAGTTTTAGCAGAAGATAATTTGGCGACAGGATAAGGGTTGAATAGATAGGCGCCAGTGCAGGAAGGTTCAAAATGTGTATTTTAAATACAATATTGTAATATTCTTGGTTTGATGACAAATATACAGACACCCAGCAAAATGGTTTACCCCAAACATCCTCTGGGCAGAATAAACTCTTTCAGCGCTACCGCATTTGTTTGCAAGAAGTGGGTATCCTGATCAGGTTCCACATACTTTATTGGTGGTTCCAATAATCCCATTATGTCTATCAACATCAAAATTATTGCTCAATCGTTTAATTTTCTCTAAGTGCAGGAAAAGCATGTTATCCAGCCCTGATATCAGTTTGATTTAAAATACTAAACTATTGTTTCAATCTTCAGTGACATTTAAACGAAAAGTTAAAGTGCATTTATACTACTTTGATGCGAAAGATGGGATGTGTTTGGTGTCTTTTAAAAAATAAAATAAGACAGTGGTGAGAATTATTAAACAGTCATATGAAGAAATACAGAAGAATATACCGTTTTCACTAAACATATCGAGAAAAGATATTGCTCAATCTCAATTCCTTTTAATTCGATCTTCATTATATTGTCACTGCACGATGGTTTTGTCTTGCCGTGAAAGTTAATTAAAAGGAAAATGCAGTGGAAAACAAAAAAAACAACGAAATCCAAAGTTGAAAATGGGAGATTTAACATGACCTCCGCTTATGTCGTTTATTTGTGTATTGTTTTTAATTTACGTCCGTTTTGCCAACTGTGGGCTAATTGGACGTTCTAGAGAGAGGAACCGGATACAGAGGAATTTTTCGGAGGATCACTCTGGTTCTTTTACATGCCTATTGTATAGCCCTGATACACGGGACCTCGATTTCGAGTCTTGGTTTGACGGGGAATCAAACTCATGACCCCTGGCTAAAGAGTGTAGCGCCTTATCACTAGACCACGGTCCGTCGTTTATTAAAACTGGGCCCGGGCGCTTTTAACTTAAATGATTAACACATAGAAAACTTTATAATTTATATTTAATATCAAAAAGAACGTTTTGCAGCACAACTAATAATCGAACCTTAATATATATAATTTTGAGGTTGTCTTTAGGACAACAAGGTGTTTTTATTCTTCAGTACAATCAAACCTGTAATTACCGGTCGTTGACTTATTGAATGGAGATTGCTCAACACCGGCTGTCGCTAAATACATCAAAAGTGTAATACAAAGTTAGATCTGAATTAAATGACGACCTGTTTGAAACACAAACGGTATGTCATACGTTCAATGGTCGCTTAACACATATTTGCTTTAATCTATTAATTACGTATAGGTTTGATTGATTGATACATTAATTATAACCACGAACCGACACGGGGGTGCTGATACGATTGTTATCTAAATCTTGAATAAGCATATCATGTTACGATGATTCATCTATGTAATGATGCATTACAAGGACCCGTTTTTCATCAAATTTCACAACAGGCTAAATCGGTAAACTCTTATCTAAAGAATAAAAACAGATTATACGATACCAGGAATTACAAGAGACCCACTGTGTCTCACTCGTCCGTCATAGATCAACACCGAAAGTATAACTGACGTCAAACAATACCTTCTGATTACGTTGCCAAAGTACATCCTTAACGAAATTGATGTAATATAATGTTTTTGTATGACTTTTCGAACGAATTTCAGAGGATCTTATACTGATATCAAGCTGTATTTGACCATTGCATCATGGAAAAGTTTTTATCATGGGATCTGCTTAACAGTATTCGCATGTTCAAGGTCAAGTGACCGCATCTTTCTGATGTGGCATTATCTGTATGCGCGATGTCTAAGGTACTTGTGTTAGCTGTGAAGTTCTGCCCTTGTATTAGACTTTAGTGTTCTTTCTTCATAATGTAATCTTCTGTTTTCAGTTGGTTTTGTTTTCAATATAGATGTAAGATGGATAGGACTCAGAACTGGATGACATTTTGGAAAACTTTCAATCATCGCCGTCATCCTAAAAAACATACATGTATAATGTATTATTTGCTTGATATATGGCTTAAGCAAATATAGTCAAAATTATAAACACAAAACTAACAAACGCCAAAGTTCTGTGTGGACAAGGATGCTTTGCGATACAAGCGTAGATTATAGTGGCCTTAACCTTTGTCCCAACTTCAGCAAGCGAGTCAGTCGCTACATAAAATAGGTCAATGTGAACTAAATGTAAACGCCCCTAAACCGGTTCGATCCCCCAGTAGATTTATGTCTGTTTTTTGGCCATGTGTGTCTTCTTTATGTAGCGTATGTTTGGGCTCGCCTCTATGTGAGTGTGTGTGCGCGTGTATGAATGAGCTGAGACAGTACTTGTTTCTGTGCTGCTCGGGTGGCTGTTTATTTTGTTTGTGGCATGTCCTGCAAGACCTTCTTATCTACTTTTTGTATACTTGAAACAAATATCCGGGAGAAATGTTTCGGTGATGTTAGACTTTAAGTCACCAAATGATGTATGCATATACACTTTAGAAGGAGGGTGAGTCGCATACTAAATTGGCATTGACCTTTGGCTCAACAGGAAGAAAACGTTTGTCCTGGCTATATAACCTGTATCATACCACACACGCATACTAAACTTGGTGTAAATACACATATAGATTTGTTTGTATTGTATTATAGCGTACCAAATTTAAGTCTTTGTGATCTTTAACTCACTTGATAAAAACTTTGGATAAAAACCTGTGTCCAGCTTATATTTCAATGATGCAACATATACAGATTTACAAAACATTACCTATTCATCCGTAACCTGTACAATGTTTGAAATACAGGCTTACCTTATTCTAGAAGGCAACAAAAAAGAGCTAGTTGGTTAAGAAATACATCCTATGAGCATTTCGTTATCATCTTCGACATGCAGTCGTTGTGTCACCTAATAATGATGATTGTTTTACATTTGCTCAAGGTTATTTTTATCTAGAGAGATAAATACTGTTCCTGATATGTTGTTACTTTACGTCATGGGAAATCTTTTGTTTGTTTTATCAGGCGACGACAGACGGTGTTTGAAGACCAAGCTGCCGTTTTTAGGTCATTTTTGTACTGTATGCACGATACACTTTGGAAGGAGGATGAGTCGCATACAAAAGTTGGCATCGACCTTTGACTCAACTGGAAGAAAACGTTTGTCCTGGCTTTATTACCTGCATCATACCACACACGCATACTAAACTTAGTGAACATACACATATAGAACTGTTTGTATTGTATTATAGCGTACACAATTTAAGTGTTTGTGATCTTTAACCCACTTAATAAAAACTTTGGACAAAAACCTGGCCTGGCTTTCACAAAGCAACCCGAGTCGAGATCGTGCTCAAACTCAAAATTTCAATCTCAAATATTGACCTCAATAGTATTGCTACTACATTATAATTTTGTCTGCCTGTGAAACATTCCATGTTTCACAGGCAGGCAAAATTTTAGTGCAGTAGCAATAAAATTGATTGAGATATCCAATATTGAAATTTTGACTTTGAGCAAGATCTCGACTTGAGACGCTTTGTGAAAGCCAAGCCTGTTTCCAGATTATATTTCAATGATGCAACATATACAGATACCAACACTTGTATGATCATACATCTAAGGAGGTATGTCGCATACCAAAAGCAAGTAAGTGTGGCCTTAACCTTAAACTTTGAACACCCCCC
>JAULCE010011237.1:0-14232 GCA_032359355.1 Macoma nasuta | reverse complement strand
CGAAATTGACCGATCTTGATAAACGACCTGCCCCATATTTTGTAATTTAGACGTTCGAATTGATAATGCATTACATGTTATTAAATCAATATAATATTTCCAAGCTAGATCTAGTTGTGAGTTTTATTTAATTTTGTTTATATGATACATCTTCAAGTTTGTTTTGTTTTTGTTGGGTTTTACGTTGCTAATTACTAGTGGAGGAAAACTCCAGAAACCCGTCTGAGTTGCACAGACGGACAACTGGGTAGAAGCACTGACCTACCGCAAGCTGATATATAAAACTTAAAGCATAACGGTTATCTTGAGAGGAAATATACTTTGCTTGCGGTCTAAGAGTACAGTTATTTTAGAAAACACCAAGAGTCACCCAGCGTTTATTACAAATGTGATGTTCAAGCTTTGGAAATAACTTGTTATACTAATTTTCTTTCAAAGGTTTATGACCCCAACAATATAACAGCGCACAATATGTTTCGAAGTCAACCCTATTACAGTTCGTCAAGTGCTATGACATGATAATCATTATACTCTACGATGACACATACTTAAAACAGTAAGCTGGAGAAGGACGTGAGAGTTTCGTATTGTGACCGTTGTGTAATGGCATTTCTACAGATACTCTGACTTAAGAGTAGATATCGAATACATTTGTGATTTGTGGAACCAGTTAATTATTTGTTTTTATGTGGCAATGTTTTCCATGCTTTTTCGACTGTTTTTCAATCTCTAAAGTTGTAGAGAAGTCGGACAGGGTAAAGTTTATTAACGCAGTTCGTCTAGTGGGGTCAGGGTGGCATAAACATAGATCCGATGTTAAACCAAATAAGAGATTTTGTTCCTGACTGTTCAATGGCAGTACCGCTTAATTTCGCCCTAGTTCAATGTCAGCTTTACGTTAGTGTGCTCGTACTTTTATGCAGGCGTGTAATAATGTAACAGTTCTCAGCGTACGTTGGACAATCAGCATTTACTTGTTTCTTTAACTTATTTTCCGTTTGTATACCGACACTAAAGCCAGAATGATTTATTGTGTCGGTGTAAAGTTTTGGTATGCTGGCCCATTGCACAATGAAAGTTAGTTTCGTTTGACGTCCTATATTTATAAATGAGTTTATGTGTGATTCATTACTTGCACATAAACAGGTTTACTTAAAACAAATATTAAATGGAGATTTTCGGTAACATTGACGTTTTAATGCATTTACAACTGCTTTAGTTAATTATAGTATCTGCATAATGAATGTCTATGCAATTTTCCCTTTTTCGTATCACCCCGTCAGACAGTATTATATGGGGCCCTTCCTGACGGTGAGTGTTTTAGTCTGAAGAAAAATTATTCCGATTATTAGGGTTTGGGAAAATTAAAAGTTTATTTAATAACCTCTGGTTTTTTTTCATTAAGATATTTTATCCAAAACCAGTTACAATTCTTAAATCTATTAAATACTGCTTTGTAAACAACGTTTGATACGGTTTACGTTTTCATAAAAAGCACACAACTATCCTAAAATCTAACAAGGTTACATATTCTTGATCTATATCGAAACTTTGAATGTGCAGTTACTAAATTAATGTTTCCCTCATTTACACTAAGGGGGCGAGTTACCGATGGATATTTTTGTGCTACACAATGTTATTAATATATTGCATACACCGTCGGTAGACGTATCATAACTCTGAATATTATTATTTCGATAAAACATTGCGTTCTATGCTTATTTTGACGCTAACTCAACCTGGACATCCCCGCCCTCATCGCCCTCCTAATATCACTTACTACCCATACATACATATTAACTGGAGTATTTACCCAAAACGCCACTTTGTCGAATAATAAAATATGAGAGTACACACTAAATTTTATTCAGACTTAGCACGCATAATAAAATATTGCGACAGCAGCGTACATTTGACTCGAGCAAATAGAGGAGATCATGTTTCTGTTGACTTGGACAATGTAATGCACGAGTCAGACCGATGTGTGCATGGCTTTGGTAACAGTTTAAGCACAAGTTTGCTTAATTTAATGTGCAGATGGAAATGTATCGAGGTGCAAATTTCAAATAGCTGACACTTAGCCTGGAATTAACAGCCCTTATGATAAAGTTGTTTGGCTTATATATCCATTGGTTCGAAACATACATATAAACTGCCTCTATGAGGGATCTTATAAGATACAATCTCGAGTTCTATCTATACAAGTATATTATATTTGGCCAAAAACTGTCATTCATACGAACACAAGCCTCCTTTACTCCTCCTATACTAAACAACAACTCCCTTGAGTACACTTCATACCCATCATTTCTCCCAACAATCCAAACAAACGACTCAAGTCAATCATCAACTTCAAAAATCAAACACAACTGACCATTAATTGGCCCAAGTGCAGTTTCTCTTTTGTCCATTCGCCCCTGCGTTATACACATATCAAAACTAAACTGACAAATCGATAAAAACGATTAATATTATTCAAACAAACCACAATGTATGAACAGACTAAGGCAGAATCATTCATAGTTCTGTTCAACAGATTTGCATAAAACTTTTTATTTTTATGAATGTTATGCGTGAATATTATGCTACTAGTATTGTGATTAACTGAATGAAATTCCTCATGACAATTAGAACTGTAATAACACAGCTGACTAAAAACAAAAGAGCAACCTATAAAGTTATTTTCTGACGCTTAATGTTTGTACGACTGGAGCGGATAACCATAAAATGTCTATGACTACAGTGGGCAAGTTCAATGGATAAAAGATTAACTCAAGACACACCCAGTCCAATAGCCACAGACAATTTATCACAGTTAAGCAGCATACTGTTCCGCTGCACGAACTACTTTGATAAGCGCTTATGTATCTATAAGGTTCATAGTAGCTAGCCATAGGCGACTCATACCGATATTGCCAACACGTGAAGTCCCATAGTAGAGGTCGTCTAATCAGGGACGTCAACTCAGGGACTTCACTTATATGCATCATAACTAATTCTGAATTTAAGCCTTTCGGAACAGCCAAAGTGTATTCTATTATTTTCTGTTGTTTTATTTCGTTAAAATATATTATCCTAAACCAGTTACAACCGACAATTTATAATTTGGCAGCGAACTGGTTGAACAGTTTGAACTGTTTCTGTTGTTTTATGCACTTGAAATTATCTCGACCTTTAAATTATAGTGGACATATCTTCTTTACAGTCAATCGGCGTTGATAAGCTAATATTTGACACAGTTAATTCGCAACCACAATTGTACGCCATCTGTATTCGAAAGTAGGTGTACCAAGCACATGCTTCACTTTTTAACGCCAAATTTTGTGAATCATACTATTGCGCACTCAGCATGATACACACTTCCGACGTCAACATTCCAATTGCAGTCTGTGACTTATCTACACGTTTCAAACATTATTTGCCGAGTTAATTACAGAAACACCACTGCACTGTTTTCAGTAGTCCTTTATACACACATTGGCAACGAAAGAGTTTAAATAATCCATAGATTTGCGAATCAAACTAAAAATATAAATCTCACACCTCTTGTGATACACTATCCTATCTGTCGGAGTTTGGTCAGTTGATTTGTACTCTGGTATTCTATCTTTATCTAACGGACACACCTTTGAAATGGATCTCAACAAAAGTTCACTTAATCCCTTTGATGTTTGTCAGTGTATGTCTGACACACTGGGGTCTTCAGCTCCGTGTCTGTTCCTTTGAAATTTGTGTCGTTATCAGACAACATCTTTTCAGGCAAACACTTCGATTAACCGTTTTGCAAAATGAATATAGAAAAGAGTCTGAGATGTGTCAAGTCCATAGGCGATTTTAAGGTGAACAGTCAGGCTGCACACGCATGTAAACAAGTGCATATATATATTTTGTCAACGTTGTCCGCGACCCTGTATTGTAACAAACAGCCAAGCACAGTCACCAGCTATAAGAGCAAATGCTCTTAACGGTGTTTTGAAGCTGATGTGAGGTAGACGAGCTATTACCTATTTTGCTGCGCTTGGGTTTCGTACGCGAAACTCTGTGCGTTTAGTCTCATATTCATTGATAGCTTCCCGTCTAGAGACAATCCAGAATCGTTCTGAAATACCCAAAGGCTGTGATTGGCTCCCAAGTTGTGATTGCTTTTTTCATGGTGAAGCTTTACAAACAGTTTTGTTACCCAGTGATTTATTGGTAAAATAACTGGAACGCGGACGTCGTAGCATAGAAACTCTGCATAATTTAGGCGACCGTCACAGGGCAACACTCCCGTATCACCCACCCAGTTTATTCCCCCGAGGTATTTTTGCCTTCCGGATGACAGCTTTAATTCATCCTCGAAATGCTTCTGTTTTGCCATTGTGTACATTTGTTTCATATCATATCAACATAGAACCTCTCATTTATGCCTTTTAAAGTACGACATTTATTTATGAATATCTTGACCAAACCATACTTGCTTACCAAGAAGTTCCAATTTGAAAACTATGTACAGTAGAACTTCGATGAGTCGAACTTCGATTAGCCGAAGTTCTCGGTGTGTCGAAGTTTTCCTAAAGTCCCGACATGTCTCTCTATATAATCTATATGAAAATTCATGTATGAGTCGAACTTTTATGTATCGAATTATTCAGTAAGTCGAAGTAATTATTCGGTCCGTATACATGAAATCAGTTACTTTTTACTTCAAATAAGTCGAACTTCGGACACCAGTTCAAACTGTATCGATCGTCGATTGCCGATGGGGATTTTCACACCTATGCGACCGTTTGCTCGATCTTATTGATTGCAACTGATTGCCTACCTGTTAGGCACGAGGTGTTAATAATTTCATGAGATTATAATCCGTTCATTCAAGTTAACTTAGGTTATAAAAACAGACAAGATCGCTTGTCATATTGCCTTGCGAAATACATTTCGGCGTCGGTACAATACTTCATATTATCGGAAACGAACAACAATATGACACAATAAGCAGTATTAACTGAATGAAACAAACTGAACAAATGCGTATATTGTTTCTTTTGAAACAAATCATGCAATATCATTTGAACATATATATTAAGTTACTGAGTTCCACAACCCTGTTTACGATGCCTTATAATAAACTATATACATGTAGTCGCTTCCAGTATGTTCGCCTTGCGTCTTTTCGACCCTCACGAGCAAGTGTCTGAAAAGTCATCAGTTTTCGCGATAGTCAACATCAGCGAATTATGCAGTTTGATACACAATGCTCAGTCTCCGCCACTAAAAAGAATAATACAAACGATCAAAGGTTAGCAATCATGTGTGGCTACGAAAATAAAGCCTTATATTTGATCATGGACCTGAATTGCATTATTTTCTTCGATCAAGCTATTTATTTCACATAAAGGCTTCTGAAAAAAGACTTCAACTGATCGCCAATTTATAAGTCGAAGTCCCGATATGTCGAACTTTTTCGAACAGTCCCTTGAACTTCGACACATCGATGTTCTACTGTATATACTTTACGCTTAAAAAGTTATAGCGTTTTACACTTAAAGTCCTAACAAACGTCAACATTGGCCAGCAAGGTGCTCATATGTGCATGCTACTTGCATTTCTTTTGCGTTTGGAGTTTTAAACCGTTGTGTACGCAATATTTACCCGCAAAAGGACCATGACCGAATCGTAATTTGAACCGTTTTAGTAGTGTATTATGTAGATCAACTGCATTTTTCTTTCTTAGTATTTGAACATTTTGTTGTGTATGTGGATAATGATTTAAACACTTACTTTTCTATTAACGTATACAGAATTTATCTTAACAGATTCGATTGTCATCAGAACTCGGCGTCTGATGTGGGTCATATATGTTTTACACTGAGACAAACTTATTACTAAATGTAGAAAATGAAGCAGAGCATACGACACTTTTCGTTGCAGGCCAAGGATTAGGTTCTGATTAATCGATAACTATAAAAACGACGATATCGATTACATAAACTATCCAATACTTAATTTATCGTTTTTGTTGGATTCAAAGGATGTGTTTAATGTTGTTGTGCAAATGTGGGTCAGACGCTATTAAACTCGGACTGAGCTATTTCGAAGCTTTTTACGTATTCTTAGGTATGTGTATGTAAGTGACTTCCATTGCAGAAGGAGTCACACAATTTGATCTTATAGATTAAACTAAGAAATCTATTATGAGTATAATACAGTCTTCGTACTGCAAACACAGAGCTACCAACATCATCAGCTGGGGACCATACATCTTCGAGTGTTTTGCCCCTTTAATCCCAGAACACGCTAGTATGGTGGGGCTACAGTGGTGATCAGCCACTAAAAGTCGGTAGCTAGCTCCAGCTCGGATTGCCTCGACGGAGCCAAATCCAACTTGAGGCCTTCTCCGCAGCACTGCTCATAGCCTGGATTGCCTGCTTTCGTTCTCTTCCAGAAATTCCAAGAGCTGTAAGCATCTTCATCACTGATTTGGCATGGTATCCTCTGCATCCCACTTCCACTTTGAACAACCAAGCACTCCATCCCTTTTGTCTGCAATCATCCAACAGTTGCGCATATTTGTCCGCCTTCCTCTCATATGCCTCCTCACCTCTCTTCCCACGGGACAGTGAGTTCAATTGCAATGATTTTCTTGCCTTGATTAGACATACCACAATATCTGGTCGTAGGGTAGTGTGCACTATTTCTGGGAAGTGCAATATCTGCTCTAGGTCCACCCTCTTCTCCCATGATTGTGAGGTTCCTAGAATTCCTGTTATTTGTGATGGTACTGACTTTGTGGACTGTCCTTTCTTCACAAAAGTTTTTGAGACTGCCTTCTTGGAAACTTGGCGCTTCTTTCTCCTTTCATGGTCAATGCTTTCTGCCAATTGACGCAACACCCTGTCGTGGCGCCATTTGTACCCCTTTTGTGCCATGGCATCAAAAAAAGATATGATCAAGGTTACCTCTTTTCTTGCACAGTTGGCATACTGGGTCTTCTATAAACTTCCAGCAATGCAGGTTTGCTGGGGTTGGTAGCACATCATATACACTCCGAAGTAGGAAACTAATTTTGACTGGCTCCAAGTGCAACATCTGTGTCCACGTTAGTTTCCGCTCAGGTACAGGCCAACGGTCGCTTCTGCCTTGCATTCCCATCCGAACCATCTGTGCAGACCTGGTTTCCTCTTTTCCCTTCCTGATCTCTTGCTGTATCATGGTGATCCGTGTCTGGGTGTCAGCAGTTGACCAGCTTTCACGACTGTCCATTCCAAGCCCTTGCCTCCCTTTATTAGTGGTTCCAACTATGTATTGGTGTACAAGCCTGCTCTGTGCAGCCTCTACAGCTTGGCTGACAGACTACTGTCCTCAGTTAAATGCCTGCATTGCTGATGCACTCATCTGGAGATCCTTTGAGGTTCAGAGATAGTCTCGCTTTTGCCACCTTGAACTCTTCCACTAAAGATGAAATGGGCAATTTGAGCCTTCCTGGAGAGGTACACAGACCAAGTCCAGTGAAACTTGGCGATAACAGTAGCCAGCGTCGCAAGTGCTTACTGATGACTCGCTCCAATTCTTCCGCTGCTGTTGTGGGGACCTCATATAGCATTAGAGGCCTAATCAGTCTTGGCAGCGGGCTATGCTGGTACATCAACACCTTTAACTTCCAAGGAAGCACTTTTCTATCTTCTTCAGCTTTGGTCAACCTGTTCTTTCAGCTTTGTAACTGCTTCCTTGTCCTTGGAGCAAGCGTCAAACCACTTGCCAAGGCATTTGATAGGGTTGTAAACTATGCTTGAAATAGCTTCCCCTTCGAAGGTAAGTGGGAACTTGGTACTAATACATCATTTTTTGATCACCAAACATCTAGACTTCTTTGGCGTGAACTTCATCCTAGCCCAAGTCACTCATCACTGTCCCTCTTTTCGAGGGTTCCTTTACATTAATATATTAATTATGAATTAGTCTAAAATACACGAGGTAAGGCGCTTTGAGCTGCACGTACGGTTAACATGACCATTGATATAAACGCAATTTCCTCGCCTTCAATGTACACATAATTTGCAAATGGGTGGGCCATAAAGTATTAACCAGCGGAGCTGGTTTTAGTAATGGACTGGAAAGTCATCCGAGAATTGGTTATATAAGATTCATTGAGAAAAACGGACAGATCGAGGCAATTTTGTCGAAAGGGGATTCATGGAAAATGGTAATTTTCAGAATAACGAAACAACAGATGGCTGATTGCTACTTATGAAACATATAGTGTTTTTGAAACTTAGTACGCATTCTAATTTCAATCGAGTTTATGCATTATGGAAATGAGAAAATCAATTTGCGAATTTCGGCTTAGTACTTTGGTTTTATCAATTCATACGCTGTAGTAAACTTCGTGACCCCGTGACTTTCGGGAAAAACTCGCTGAGACAGAGAGCATAGCGGAGATTGATTCACCCCTTATCATGTCAGTCGTGATCATATCAAAACCGTCAATAAGCTTTGACCCGAATGAGATAACGGGAAAGTCGACATCAGATCTGCATCCAAGATGTTTTACTTGCGGACAGCATTTTCAAGTAAATAGATCAAGGCTTAATTATCAAGCACACGAGCATTTCAGCAGGCGATAATTTTTTCGGCAGGAGATCGGCGAAAGGTTACGCATGCAGTAACATACGATTTCCCCAAATGCGGCTCAAATTTTGTGACCCCACGTGTCATCATTTTGATTGTTACATAACGAAGATTGGTTTTAGAATACTTAAGTTATTGGTGATGAATTCATGTTTCATGCAGAAAGATTTGAAATAAATGTGAAAACGATTTGGACCTAAATAAAATTGGCCACATTTCTAAGTATAAAGTACATAACATACATTATCCACTCCCACTCAAAAATTATTGGAGACCCTTACAAGCATCTAGTGCCTTAGTATATTAACGCGTGTACATTTAACCAATACATTGCTGCTATAATTGTCGTTCTGCTTGATTTTGTATACAAGTCAGTTTCGCTTCAAACTAAGTTTACAAAACCCCAACCGAATCGGATAGAGTTTTAAATTCTAGTTATAGCTGACGTAACTCTGTGTGTCTCTTTCGCTCTTTAGAAATAAATGAAAAACACAGGAATGGTTGTAAAAGAAGGATCTGTCTCATATGAGAAAGTCGAAACTCCCCCTTCTCAGGTAAAACCTCATATAAGACAGTACTGTTTTATAAAAGTATGTCGCCATCACACATCGCCGGTTTATATGACACAAACAACATCATCTCATCTCGACAACTTATTCAAGATCAGATGCCGGGTCAATAAATATCTGAGCCCGCTCAAATCTGTTTGATGTCACAGTTGAGACTGGTATTCGGCTGCAAGTATTTTTTTGAATATTTAACTTAATGCTTAATTTATATTGCAAGAATTTACCAAAACGTGTACCTTAATCAGTCTCTTTTTTCACAAGTTATCGCTTATTGTATATTTTATTGTTGCTTCCAAACAGGAGGATTTGAGTATTTAAATATCGTTTTGAGAACCACTCATTTTGTCGCGGTTTGAAGACAATTTTAAAGACGTATTCTTTAATAAGAATAAATGCGAATAATTTTTATCAAACTTTGTGTATGCATTCTGCAAGCTATATGAAGCATAAATAGGGTTGAAAGTATGGGCAGCCATGACAGTTCCTGATTATATTGAGATCGATAATACGCATCTGAAAGTGATACCTCTGTGAATCCAAATCAGAATGCACTTCGGTTTCACATACACGATCGGGGTCATTTTGTCCAAACGCTTGAAAACGTGTTGTTGTCTAACTTTTAACCGTTCTATGTTATGATATAGCCCGTTTCATGCCATTTTTCATGCTTATATGGTCGACGTGGCGATAAATTTTCAAATAAGTGGTGTTATCGTGATAAAATTAAAACGGAATATATCTGTGAAGTAGGTATACCCCAATATTCGACATTTATTATCATTATTATTTAGCCCCGACTAATCGGAAACAACAAATGGGAATAGGTAGTAAGAATTATCTGATTGGTAGATATAACTCAGGTAAGGGGTAATGCATAGAGTAGATTGAAAAGAAACGCACCCAAGGTATAAAAATGTTGATATTAAGTGTTGATGTTTTACTGAAAGTCTAAGATAATGCTAATCATAACCAAGTGCATCGCGAAAAGTGAGAATTAAGAATTTGAATAATGCGAATCAAACCGCCATTGCTTTATTAGTCTCTAAAGGTTTCGAGTTGCAGACCTTTTTCCGATTTTTGATGTCAAAAATAAACATCCTAGTCTGGTGACAAATAAATTGAAGTTTGTTTTCAGGTCATGATAAGCAGCTTGCAATGACAGTTTTCCCTGTTAGAACGAGATGATTGGAGAGATCATGACTTTTTAACTTATCATGTCATTTTCAATGGAGTGTTAAATAAAGCGCTTCGATGCATTTATATTTTAAGGTGTTATTTCCACCTTTTGTTCCCTGGTGAGTCTATAAAGACAGAATAATATAAACAGGACTTTGAGTAACAGTGAATGAGATCAAGATATATTCATACCGGTTTTTTCTATATATTTCTATACACCTATCTTCTGTTCAAGTCTTTATCTTCTCTATCTTTTGATACGCTGTTTAAGTTTACGAGGTTAAAGAATTTTTTAAACCTAAAGAAATCCTAATTGTTCAGTTAAAGGCTTACTTGAAGGAATGTGAGTCCCTGCGGAGCTTATCATTAAACAACATGCGGGGTACACTATTCCCCAGAGCCCATTCACCCGTTATATGAAATCCTCTGTTTACTGGACCTCAGGAGAGGCAGTCCCTAGAATATATGATTGGTCAATACGGTGTGTATTGTCCATTCTAAGATAATGCTGACTGTGAGATACACAGGTGTCATCAGTCAGTGTTAATTTCACTGACAAGGAGTACAGCATTATGTCCTTGTTGTTTCTTTTTAGGGAGGTTGCAATAAACAAGTGTTAAACTAAGTCTTTAAGGATTTTTATGAATATTGACTTGACCGCTACAGGTAATGTAGGGGTAGGACATGCTTTGTACAAAAAGGTGTAATATTGCATTAACTAACAAAATTCAGACCCCTAATAGCGACTGAATCTCTAATGAAGTGTATACGAGTCTTCATCGCTTGATACTTGTCAGATCAGAAATAATGTGACTCTTATGATCATGATAATATTGCTATTTATGTGTCTATTTTGTCTAAAAATATCATAGAAAATAACATTCATAGTTGCGTTTGTTGTCAAAAATAGTTATCAAAGGTAGATTGTGATAGAATGGCTGGTTATCAGCACTTCAGTGCTTTGATATAAACATTAGTGAACGGCCATCTCCCATTTGTAGTATACAAAATTTAGAGGATATAATAATTTATAAATACTGAGAGATAAATAGTTTGAAGATATAAGAAATAAAAAAACACTTTCAGAGTTCCAGATTAACCCTCGTTGCACAACTACTCGCTAACAAAGAAGAATTTTAAAAAAAACTAGGATCCGGGCAAGACACCGTGTACCTCGACGTGTAATCATGTTTTAAGCAAAAGAAATGGAGTCTAAAGCCAAGTTATTCAGTCTTCAAAAGGCACTGAAACCGCCTTAAGTAGGGCTAGCAGAGAGAATAAAGGAATCAATGGTCAATGAAAAGTAGAAAATAGATCATGCAAGATATGTTAAATACACCCTACAAGATCCACATCTAAAAGCTAACTTACCCTGTGGGAACACATTAATGATTAAGCTAAATAGTCGTAAGAATGCAATGTACAAGTCGCTAAAACAGCAAAACTCTACTTCTTCACCGACATAACAATCACACTGGTTCAAATTAAGGCGGAAATAAGAAGAAATTAATGATAAAAGTAAATTTATGACTGAATATAAAAACAACAACATTAGAGTACTAATTAACAAAGCAATATATAAAATACTACACCGACACCAAAATCCCACTAGCTCAAATTTCGTGAAGAAGAGTGATCAAATCGTAGGTTTAAGTCATATGACGGTTATCTATGGACATTACTGTTTTAATCAACACATATAGTATAGGCTGAATTCACAATGTACCATTATGGTATAATTAACTTTTCAGATAAGCAAATGGTGAAGATGCTGATCTGCGCGGTCTGACAAAAATATACGCCATTTGCTAAAGCCCTGCTATGCGAATACTTAGGGTTATGACTATACAACTCTCTTCATACGTATCGCTTTAATTGCTTCAGGTTGACACTGCAGTCATCTTAGTGCGTGGGTGGCTATGATCTCTGTCTGTTCCGTCATGCATATCCCGCAAGGTAGATCGTGCACATGATTTAAAGGCTAACGCAATTGCCCGTTTTATCGTCGCTTAACATCGCATAATTATGATTCTCCGGAGAAGACTTGTGTCTCTATAAATATCACAAATATCGCTACGATGCAGTGCTCCTTTTACGATGATATCCGAAATAGAGGAACCAACATGCAATTCTACGTAAAGAGTTAAACTAGAAACTAGCTGGGTTTTTTTTTAAATTAGGACGTAGATGATTATATATTTTAAGGCAAACCCATCAGCATTATCGTGCCCAATAATATCTACGTTAACCAATTAACCCATCTGTAATTTAACACTGAAATCATATGAGTAGAAAGAGTATTTAGTAGAGAGGATAACACTATTTTGATTGGTCTTTAAAAGATAGGGTACACGTAGGATATAGTCATGATAAACAAAAACTAAAATTCCGACACTGTTTTCATGAGTCATCTGCTACGGATGCATTTTCATTGAGTAAAGAATTAAAAATGTTTACAAATCATGTTTGGTACAGTGAATTTTCGATAACTCGAAATTCGATAACTCGAAATCCTAATTTGTCGATCTTTTAAGCTGCACCAATATTACAATTGTATCGCTTTTTACACTAGTATCAGGGTTGTGGGGACAAATAGTCCCCACAACTTCGAGTTATCGTGATTTTACTGTAGTTCCCCAGTCTACCGATTACAAACGTTAAGCGGTTGACTGACATTAACCCCTTCACTACCGGAATCAAATCTGCGTATGCGCAATATCCCGTCCGCTTCATTTTAAAACTTTCACAGATTAACTTAATATTTGGCAAAAATATTGGCCGAGTGTCAAAACAGCTTAGATCTGGGCGAGACGCCGAGTTCATCGGCGTCTCATCCGGATCTAAGCTGTTCGCATATGACACTATGGTTCAGGTTAAGCATTGAAGGGGATAACGCTTTCGCTGCCAAAATTAAAACTGGCGCCTATGACAGTGAAGTTTCAGATCAAATATTTTTACGGCAATAAAAGACAAATATCAATGTAACTTTCCGATACCTCTATAAGCATACAATTTTGTAGTAAAACAGTGAATACCCTGGTCAGACGCCGCCTTGAAAAGGCGGCGGCTGATCCGAGACTGCACCTTTTCCAATAGGGCCTTTTGTCAACATTGATAGCGGAAACGCTAACTCTTATCGCGCCAATCGCGACCAAAGTGATGTCGTCAACTAGCTTGGACCCGGGGCAGACGTCGATAAACTCGGCGTCTGATCCGAATCCGAGCTGTTTACACCTGGGGCAACATTTTTACCAAATTTCGAATGAATCGAACTAGTTAAGACTCGAGAATACAGCGGACTATGTTTTGGCGGCAGGATAAAGGCTAACAGAGACCACATTTCTCCTTATAAGTTGTGATGGTCATAGAGCTACAAGACACCCACGTGCGCGGCCGTGCGCAGCGTAAACCACCCGCCTCGTAATTATCTTCGTTATTAAAGAAATTTGTAATAGGCCTAATTTTTTATCAGAGTCAGAAATGGCATGAAGGGCATCATGTTACAGACACAATACTCTTAGCCTGCTGTTCGCGGCTACTATGATAATTCAAACAGTTTGAATCTAGATCAGACGCCGAGTAACTCGGCGTCTGATCTGGATTCAAGCTGTTTGACACTCGTACAGTATCTTCACTAACTTTTAAGAAAATCGAACGATATCTAAAAATGAATCAGACGACACTTTGAGCAGACGATAATTTTCGCAGCAGGCGAAGGGTTAATTACAACACAGTATACCCGGCTCGGCTTTCACATTTCGAGTTGAGATCGTGCTCAATCTCAAAACTTCAACTTTGACTTTCTTATTTAGTGTTATTGCCACTACACTCAAATATCAAAGTGTAACCATTTACTTGATATATTTTTATTGTAAGTATT